>JAVJIF010010841.1:0-79605 GCA_038442645.1 Agave tequilana
AGCAATCTTGCTCTCATACGGTCGACCGTAGGACGTGCACAGACGTGCACGCCCAGGCACAAAGGCCGTCAGCCTGAAACAGGAAAAACAGGTATTTTTGACTTGAAAAATTTTGCAAAATAATTTTTGACTTTAAGGAAACTTAAGTAATATGCTAGTAGGAGTATATAAACAAGATCTAAACATGGTATTTATTTTTGTAAAATATAGAGTAATGTAAATATATATTTAAGGCATGAAACCTAAATTAAAACATGAAAACTTAAATACAAGACTCACATTTTAACAAAACCAAATTGTGTGTGTGTATCCTAGAGCCAATATCCAACACTCAAACTTTAACATTCTAATTCTTACATTGGTTCTAAGTACTACAAGCTCTTCAAGGGGGCTTTTCACCATCAAGGTCTTCAACACTTTGAGTTGACTTGAGTCCAAAACACTTTCTTTTAGGGTGTAAACCTTTTAGTAGAGTTAGAACCCTGAAACACACTTAAACAATAAGCAATATTAGTACAAATAACTAATATTTTTATAATCATCAAACACACTAAACATGGGTGATTGTAACCTTGGGCCAACAATCTCCCCTTTTTGATGATGACAAAACATATAGGTTATTTAAACAAATAGAAGAAGAGCTTGGAAAGCTCCCCCTCAAATAATGCTATGTATTAAAAATGTCAATGAAGAGCTAAATACATAAGGCATTGAAAACACATAGTTTTGTCAAAAACTCAAATGCAAAACACATAGTTTTTATCAAAAACTCAAATATACACAATAAACAACCAAAATAATCAAACAAACTCATACTTTTTCTCCCCCTTTTGGCATACATCAAAAAGGGTTAAACAAACAAATAGAAGAAATTTTTTCTTTAAGAATCCATAATACAAACATTCAACTCACCACAAATAAATGAAAATCTAGCATAATCTAGAGGTTTAGTAAAATATCGGCAGTTGAAAATAGGTAGAAACATAATCAATATCAATATCACCTTTCTCATAATGATCTCTAAGAAAGTGATACCTAATGTCAATGTATTTGGTTTTACTATGTTGATTTGCATTCTTTGTCATGTGAATAGTACTAGTATTATCACAAATATTTTAACATGATCAAAGTGTAAATCATAGTCAAGGAGAGTATGTTTCATCCAAAGAACTTGTGCACAACAAGCTCCGGCCGCAACATACTCCGCCTCGGCGGTTGAAAGGGCTACCGAATTTTGCTTTTTGGAAAACCAAGATACAAGACAATTACCTAAGAATTGATATGTCCACTTGTGCTCTTCCTATCTACCCTACAACCCGCATAGTCGGCATCCGAAAACTCTTCATATCAAATAGTCCAGTTTTCGGATACCACAAACCCATTTCAATAGTGCCCTTAAGGTATTTAATTATGCGTTTTACCGCTACTAATGAGACTCCTTGGACATGATTGAAACGAGCACAAAGACAAACGGAAAAAATGATATCCGGCCTACTAGCCGTCAAATACAATAAACTACCAATCATGCTACGATAAGCTTAATGTCTACACTTTTACCTTGTTCATCCTTGTCAAGCTTAGTAGTTGTTGCCATGGGAGTTTTGCTTACTTTAGATCCTTCAAGCCCGAACCTTTTGATGAGTTCCTTGTGTACTTGGCTTGATTGATAAAGATCCCATCCGTCCTTTGCTTGATTTGGAGTCCAAGGAAATAGTTGAGCTCCCCCATCATAGACATTTAAAATTCATCCTTCATGCATGATTCAAAAGCTTGCAAGAGATTCATTAGTAGACCAAAATAATGTCATCAACATAAATTTGCACAATAAGAATGTCATTTTCTACATGTTTTGTAAACAAAGTGGTGTCAATTTTACCTTTCTTAAAACCATTTGAAATCAAAATGAAGAAAGTCTTTCATACCAAGCCCTAGGGGCTTGTTTTAAACCATAAAGAGCTTTATCTAATTTAAATACAAAATCCGATGTGTAGGATCAACAAACCCAGGGGGTTGTTCAACATACACCTCCTCTTCAATAAAACCATTTAGAAAAGCACTTTAAATCCATTTGAAACAATTTAAAATCTTTATATGAGGCAAATGCTAGTGTCATCCGTATGGCTCAAGCCGTGCTACGGGTGCAAAGGTTTCTTCAAATCGATTCCTTCGATTTGAGTGTAACCTTGGGCAACTCACGCTCTGCAAAGAGCTAACATTTAGTTTCGCTTGAAGCTTTATACCTTATAAAAGGCTAAGATATTAGTTTCGCCTGAAGCTTCTCTTAAGAGCTTCGCTTAAAGCACTACACGACTTTGCAGAGAGCTGACCTTTAGCTTCGCTTGAAGCTATCTACAGCTTCACCCGAAGTTAATTATAGCTTCACCTAAGGAACTATACTTGCCTCGCGCGAGGTTAAACCCAGCCTCGCATGAGGCTTCCTGCACCCTTATGAGAGGGTTGGCCAGGTCAAATGTTTGACCTAGTGTTTAGTGAGCTAACTCCACTACATTAGTGGGGTTAATGCCACTTTAAGTGGACGGTTACACCTGCCCACTTTGCCCCACGATCAGTGGAGAGACCGAGTTAATAGGCCAGTCATAAGCTCGCGCGAGCCTGTCTAGCTCGCATGTGGCCCAGTTTCAGCTTCGTACGAGCAATATAGCCTCGCGTGAGCCTAGAATAAGCCTCTGACGCGAGGCTAACTGACTGTTATCAGTCATGGCTAAATTCTAGGGGCAGTTACACCCTCAAGAGCCTATAATAGCTCATCTGAGAATGAGCACGGGGCAGGCAGCAGAATAGTAGGAAGCGCGAGTAGCGGAAAGAAGCAAGAGATCAGGTAAGGATCAGGCATCAAGCTGAATGCATCGAGAGAGCTAGCAAGGCTAACTTTTTCTTTTCCCAGAAGCTCCTGAAAATTATTTCTCTAAATTCAGGTGTTAATACCCTAAGGCCTTCCTCCCTTTCAAAGAATCTCTGGAACCAAGCAAGAAGGAATTCTCAAGCAATAGCATTCGAAGATCATCGATCGCATCATTGTTGGCCCGAAGGCCCATCACTCTAGTTTTGATGATGATTAACTCATGTAGTTATAGTACTAATGATCTTGTGTTTATTAGTGACAGATTTATGATCAAGATCTTAGTAGGTGCATAGCTTCAACAAAGGATTTAAAGTCAAGTTTTGGAGCTAGCACGGTGTTTGGACCAAGTCAAGAAGGCTTCAAGTGAAGACTTCAAGAAGATGAAGACTTGAGCCTAGGTTTGTTTTGTAAGATTTTGTTTTAGTTAAAATGTAAAGGATAGAGTAGTTGGTGGATTGCTCAAGTATTATATACACCACACTCTTGATTTAGTTTATTTTAGAAAAGAATTTTACTTTGGAAAAATACCTTTTGGATTTTGTTTTCAAAGTTTACATATCTTTTAACCAAAACCAAGTTTAGAGCTTAATGTCAAAACATAGATATCTTATTTGTGTAGTGGATCATATCCATACACACTATGCTTTAATGATTCAAGATATCTTGTTTTTGTATTTGGTGAAGTTTTGGAAAAGATAATTTTAGAAAAACAAGTTTGGAAAAATACTGTTTTCATTTGAGCCAATTTTTCCAACTTACAAAATAGTCCAAATCTTTTTAACATGCCTTGATTTTGTGCAAGCATGTTTGTTTATCAAAGTATATTGGTAAAACTATTTTTGTAGATTTTCTGTGAATTTATGGGATTTTTATGTAAGCCAAAAGACCAAGTTTTTAATCCCTAGTTCAGACCTGACCTGGCTTCAGCCGGTCGACCGACCCGGTCGACTGATGTGCACAGACGTGCACGCCAGTTCTGCAGGAGGGCCGGCAGACCGACCCGTCGACCGTCCAGAGAGCTCTGCTCTCTGGAAAGGCCCCGGCCGCCGGGCGGCCGACCGGACAGAGAGATTGCTCTCTGTATCCTGGCTCGGTCGACCGGCCGGTCGACTGATGGCACAATGGTCTGAAATATGACCGTTGGCCGGTCGGCCGGACGGTCGACCGACAGGCCTGACAGAACCCCAATGGCTAGTTTTTCTAGCCCTATAAATTTGGGGTTTGGGCACTGTTTTGATTAAGATTTTTGGATACTTTTAGAGCCAGTTTTTTCCTACTCATTTCAGAGGTTTTCTCCACTATTTGTGAGCAATATTTTCTATGTAAAGGGAATATTTTATCAAGAGTGTTTAAAGTGATTCTTTGAGTTTTCCTCCACCTTTCTCATCCTAGTTTTTCTCACACTACACTTGAGCATCCATTGATTATTCATTCTGTAGGAGTGTTGTAGTGAGAGCTTTTATTGGTGATCAAAGTGTTTATATCACCAAGAGATTTCATTCTTGTACTTTGAGAAAACGGGCAAGTGTGCTCGTGGTGGTTTAGAGTTCGGTTGTGAACTCTTGGTTTGAGGTGCGGCCTCGGCGAGCTAGTGAGCTTGCGGTGTGTACGGGACTAGAGAGTCCGAGGGCTTGTAGGTGTTTGTGCACCGAGGAGCGATCCATTGGGATCAAGCATAGTGGAAATCCTTCGTGTCGAAGGCGGGGATGTAGAGCAAGTGTGCTCGAACCTCGAAACAAATCCCTTGTGTTTGCGATTGCTCACTCTCTCTCTCTATCTCCTTGTCTATATCTTGCATTCAATTATAGTGTTTATATTTATATGCTTGATATACTTGTGTGCTTAAATTGTTATACTTGCTTGGGTTGTTTGCTAACACTTGTATTTAACCAAGAGAGCCAACGCGGCACCTCAACCCGTATCTAGGGGAATCTAGAGGAGTTTGTCCAGAGCCCTCACAGGGAATTCGGCAACACTCTTGTGTTATACGTGGTGTTTAGTGTAAGAGTTTTAGTTTAGGTCATAATAGTTTTACTTCCGCATTTTTGGCTTTAAGTGACCATTAGATTAGCCATCACCTATTCACCCCCCCCCAGGTGAACTTACAATTGGTATCCAGCTTGGTACTCTGATTTGGGTCTTACAACCTAGAGTTAAAGATCCTCATTTTTAGGCTAATCACAATATTTTGTACACACACCATGGACTTCATGTCACCGCCCACCTTTGACATTCTTAACATCCCTATATGGAGGTTAAGATGTCTTTGTACCTCAAGGCCAGGCATTCATGTTTATCTTACCACTATTAATAATGATATTGTTTAGATGGTAAGATCTTGAGGCTAATGCAAAAGCCCTTTATGCTTTAAAGAGTACCCTAAATGATGACTATTTATCTAGGGTTTCTAATATTGATTCGGCTTTTGTAGCATGGAACATCATCACCTCCCTTGGCGAAAAGAATCTATATTATGCCGGGAGCGATTCAGACGTTGGAATCAACACCTCCAACTTGTGCTATATGGTCCAAGGGGATAACCCCCTTGAGGTAACTACCGGATCCGAGGTAGATGAGGATAACATGTCATATGATGAGCTTAGCATTTTTTGTCAACTATTGCTTGAAAATATGACATGCTTAAGAAAGATAATAAAAATTTGAAAAGAAACTTGATTGCATGCATACAGAACATGATTCATTTAGAAGTAACATTGCATGTTTAGAAAAAGAAAATGATGATTTGAAAAATGAAAATATTTCCTTAATGTCTAAATTGAATGATTTGTGTGAAGGAAATATGTCTTTGAAAAATAAAATTGTTGTGGTGGAAAAACAAAGGAATTGTTTTTCAAGAAAATTCTTATTTGAAAAGAAAAATGTTTGAAAAAGAAAAGTTATTGTTTCTAAAAAGAATAAAAAAAAGACTCTATATCTCACCTTTCTCTACATGCCACCATGAAGATAGTGAGATTAACTTTTAAAAATAAAATTGATAGTTTGAGCTCAACCTTGAGCTCTTGTGCATTTAACCACACTAGATTGGAGTCTATGTTTTCAAAGAACAAACTCCACATGTTCATGCACATCATTCTCATCATGCATATTCACTATTTGCACGCCACGATCACACTCATAAACATATACATCCTAAGGTGTACAAGTGTACACATTGTGGCCGCAAAGGCCACTTAGCAAAGTTTTGTTATGATAAGATTAATCATTTAAATTTTGCTAATTATAAAAATTTGGGTTTCTTATAAGACTAACCCCCAAGGACCCAAAAGAAAATGGGTACCAAAGTCCCCGCCGTTTGTTTTTGATGTAGGTGAGGGCTCTCACAAGACGTGAGAGATTTGGTGCCTTGGTGGTGGTTGCATGGACTTGATGGACATACTTTTGATGCACCGCTATCAAGAAGGTTGGTGGGACAACCACCATGTTTGGAGTTTTTGGAGCATAGTCTATGTTGGTAACTATCTCTTAAAACTCTTAGTTTATTTACATGCTTCCTTTATTTGATGATCATTTGAGCATGTTCATGTTTTAAGCTTCATGTGGTAAATACTAGTTTAAATGTAGTTTTTATCAAACTTGCATGTATACATTTACAATAGTGAGAACAAATTGATTCATATATGTTTGCACTTCATGCTCATTTGTACCCACTATATGCACATGTATAAGTTAGTTTTGATGATTCTTTCATTTACACTTGTTTTGCCTATTTCATGTTTTTACTTCATGTATATGAATTTTTATTCAAATCTAATATTATACATGTATACCCGTGAGTCTCTTGCCTTAATGCAAACATCATTAATAGACTCTTTTATGTTTGGGATATGTATGTGTATTGTTAGGATTGGATAAATCATACATATACCTAAAGTGTATTTTGTGTTATGAAAAATGAATTTTTTCATGTTCTCACATTTTTAGAGGCTTCAATGATTTTTTCATGAAAATTCTAATTACATGATTTTGAACACTCACACTTTATTTTTGTTCATGACTTAGTTTCATGGACTATTTTTGAGCTTTATAGACTATGAGTGTAAAATTTTGTGTATTTAGTATAATTTATGAAAAACATATGATTTGGTTTCATGTTTTTGAAGGATCTTTAACTAGTTTTTTCAAAAATTAATTTAACTAGTTATTTCTTCAATGTTTATGAGATACACATGATCCTATTATTGTTTCAATTGGTATCATTGAATCGTTTCAATTGTATCATTTGACTCTATATTGTATATACTCATTTTTGTTTTCTTATATATGTATGTATCATGTCAATTGGTATACTCATTTTTTTCATACATATATATGATTTTAATGTGCTTAACTTTCAATTGGTTCACTTTTGTTTAAAGCACAAAGTTGTTTATGATAAGAAAATGAAAATTTTAAGAGAATTCTCAAGATTTGTTTTATTGAGAAAAATTCAAAATTTTGTTTTATAAGAAAAATTCAAATTTTTGAGTTGTATTGCCTATATGCAAGGAGAGCTTAACATCTCTTCTACATATAGATTCATGTTGATTGTATTGTATATTGAGGAGCTTGACAACTCTTCTTTAGTGATACACGTGTGTAGGGGGAGCTTCACATCTCCTCTTATGCATTACATAATATGTGTTATGTGAATTGGGGCTTGTCATCCCTTCTTCATGATATGCTATGTGTAGGGAAGCTAACTTAGCGTCTTCCTCTTCATGAATGTATATCGCATATAACCTTTTATTGACTTATTTGTTTACACCCCTTCCTTGGTTCTTTGTTTATGACAAAAAGGGGGAGAAAATTTTGTTGTTTGTGTTTTTACCCTTTGTTGATGATTGACAAAAAGGGGGAGAAAGATTTTGGTTTATATGCATGTTTTGTGAAAAAGGATTGTTTATGCATATATGTTTGGTGTTTTGCAAATAGGAGAAAAAAATTTGATTTGTTTTATGCTAGTTAGCATGTTTACTCCTACATTTGCATACATGTTTATGTGCCTCATTGCATATCTATTTGTTTATGTGTTATGCATGAGTTAAGGGGGAGCTTCTTTGAAACTTTACTTTATCCATGCATATATAACTTCATGAGTTTTGTCATCATCAAAAAGGGGAGATTGTTGGCCCGAAGGCCCATCACTCTAGTTTTGATGATGATTAACTCATGTAGTATAGTACTAATGATCTTGTGTTTAATTAGTGACAGATTTATGATCAAGATCTTAGTAGGTGCATAACTTCAACAAAGGATTTAAAGTCAAGTTTTGGAGCTAGCACGTGTTTGGACCAAGTCAAGAAGGTTTCAAGTGAAGACTTCAAGAAGATGAAGACTTGAGCCTAGTTTGTTTTGTAAGATTTTGTTTTAGTTAAAATGTAAAGGATAGAGTAGTTGGTGGATTGCTCAAGTATCATATACACACACACTCTTGATTGTTTGTTTTAGAAAAGAATTTTTACTTTGGAAAAATACCTTTTGGATTTTGGTTTTCAAAGTTTACATATCTTTTAACCAAACCAAGTTTAGAGCTTAATGTTAAAAACATAGATATCTTATTTGTGTAGTGGATCATATCCATACACACTATGCTTTAATGAATTCAAAATATCTTGTTTTTGTATTTGGTGAAGTTTTGGAAAAGATAAGTTTTAGAAAAAACAAGTTTGGAAAAATACTGTTTTCATTTGAGCCAATTTTTCCAACTTACAAAAATAGTCCAAATCTTTTATAACATGCCTTGATTTTGTGCATGCATGTTTGTTTATCAAAGTATATTGGTAAAACTATTTTTGTAGATTTTCTGTGAATTTATGGGATTTTTATGTAAGCCAAAAGACCAAGTTTTTAATCCCTAGTTCAGACCTGACCTGGCTTCAGCGCGGTCGACCGACCCGGTCGACCGACGTGCACAGACGTGCACGCTAGTTTCTGCAGGAGGGCCGGCAGACCGACCCGGTCGACCGTCCAAGAGCTCTGCTCTCTGGAAAGGCCCCGCCAGCCGGGCGGCCGACCGGACAGAGAGATTGCTCTCTGTATCCTGGCTCGGTCGACCGGCCGGTAGACCGATGGCACAACGGTCTGAAATACGACCGTTGGCCGGTCGGCCGGACGGTCGACCGACAGGCCTGACAGAACCCCAATGGCTAGTTTTTCTAGCCCTATAAATTTGGGGGTTGGGCATTGTTTTGATTAAGATTTTTGGATACTTTTAGAGCCAGTTTTTCCTACTCATTTCAGAGGTTTTTCTCCACATATTTGTGAGCAAATATTTTCTATATAAAGGAAGATTTTATCAAGAGTGTTTAAAGTGATTCTTTGAGTTTTCCTCCACCTTTCTCATCCTAGTTTTTCTCACACTACACTTGAGCATCCATTGATTATTCATTCTGTAGGAGTGTTGTAGTGAGAGCTTTTATTGGTGATCAAAGTGTTTATATCACCAAGAGATTTCATTCTTGTACTTTGAGGAAATGGGCAAGTGTGCTCGTGGTGGTTTAGAGTCGGTTGTGAACTCTTGGTTTGAGGTGCGGCCTCGGCGAGCTAGTGAGCTTGCGGTGTGTACGGGACTAGAGAGTCCGGGGGCTTGTAGGTGTTGCGGCACCGAGGAGCGATCCATTGGGATCAAGCATAGTGGAAATCCTTCGTGTGTCGAAGTCGGGGATGTAGAGCAAATGTGCTCGAACCTCGAAACAAATCCCTTGTGTTTGCGATTGCTCACTCTCTCTCTATCTCCTTGTCTATATCTTGCATTCAATTATAGTGTTTATATTTATATGCTTGATATACTTGTGTGCTTAAATTGTTATACTTGCTTGGGTTGTTTGCTAACACTTGTATTTAACCAAGAGAGCCAACGCGGCACCTCAACCCGTATCTAGGAGAATCTAGAGGAGTTTGTCCAGAGCCCTTCACAGGGAATTCGGCAACACTCTTGTGTTATACGTGGTGTTTAGTGTAAGAGTTTTAGTTTAGGTCATAATAGTTTTACTTCCGCATTATTTGGCTTTAAGTGACCATTAGATTAGCCATCACCTATTCACCCCCCCCTAGGTGAACTTACAATTGGTATCAGAGCTTGGTACTCTGATTTGGGTCTTACAACCTAGAGTTAAAGATCCTCATTTTTAGGCTAATCACAATATTTTGTACACACACCATGGACTTCATGTCACCACCCACCTTTGACATTCTTAACATCCCTATATGGAAGGTTAAGATGTCTTTGTACCTCAAGACCCTAGGCATTCATGTTTATCTTGCCACTATTTATAATGCATATTGTTTAGATGGTAAGAATCTTGAGGCTAATGCAAAGCCCTTTATGCTTTAAAGAGTACCCTAAATGATGACTATTTTATCTAGGGTTTCTAACATTGATTCGGCTTTTGTAGCATGGAACATCATCACCTCCCTTGGCGAAAAGAATCTATATTATGCCGGGAGCGATTCGGACGTTGGAAGCAACACCTCCAACTTGTGCTATATGGTCCAAGGGGATAACCCCCTTGAGGTAACTACCGGATCCGAGGTAGATGAGGATAACATGTCATATGATGAGCTTAGCATTTTTTGTCAACTATTACTTGAAAAATATGACATGCTTAAGAAAGATAATAAAAATTTGAAAAAGAAATTTGATTGCATGCATACAGAACATGATTCATTTAGAAGTAACATTGCATGTTTAGAAAAAGAAAATGATGATTTGAAAAATGAAAATATTTCCTTAATGTCTAAATTGAATGATTTGCGTGAAGGAAATATGTCTTTGAAAATAAAATTGTTGTGGTGGAAAAACAAAAGAAATTGTTTTTTCAAGAAAATTCTTGTTTGAAAAGAAATGATTGAAAAAGAAAAAGTTATTGTTTCTAAAAAGAATAAGAAAAATGACTCTATATCTCACCTTTCTCTACATGCCACCATTGAAGATAGTGAGATTAAACTTTTGAAAAATAAAATTGATAGTTTGAGCTCAACCTTGAGCTCTTGTGCATTTAACCACACTAGATTGGAGTCTATATTTTCAAAGAAACAAACTCCACATGTTCATGCACATCATTCTTATCATGCATATTCACTATTTGCACGCCACGATCACACTCATAAACATATGCATCCTAAGGTGTACAAGTGTACACATTGTGGCCGCAAAGGCCACTTAGCAAAGTTTTGTTATGATAAGATTAATCATTTAAATTTTGCTAATCATAAAAATATTTGGGTTCCTTATAAGACTAACCCCCAAGGACCCAAAAGAAAATGGGTACCAAAGTCCCCGCCGTTTGTTTTTGATGTAGGTGAGGGCTCTCACAAGACGTGAGAGATTTGGTGCCTTGGTGGTGGTTGCATGGACTTGATGGACATACTTTTGATGCACCGCTATCAAGAAGGTTTGGTGGGACAACCACAATGTTTGGAGCGTGGCTATCGCAGCCCCGCTTGCTTCAACAACACTGATGGGCAGTGTTAAGCCTGCCGCACGCGAGCCTAAGACCAGAGCGCTTATGCGTGCTAACAGCGTTGCTGATCCAATGTCGCTCTCAGCACCAAGTGCTAAAAACTCTGTCGCGAGGCTAGAGGTAAAGCACTACTGAGTGCTAACAGCGAGGCTTTTCTAACTCGCTTGCGGAAAAAGCTCTGAACAATAGAGCTAAGTTCACCTCTAAGGGCAGAACAACAGTAGCTTCGCTTTGTGAAACTACTCCTTCAGGTGAAGCTTACTTAGCTTCGCCAATGATCAAGAAGAAAGCCCTTAAGGTAAGCCTAAGACTTCTCAGCCCAAGGGGGCTAATATCAAATCTCCTCGAGTCACTGTGATGAATCGATTGGGTCTAATTAACACTGACTTGAGAGATTAGCTCTGAAGGAGGTGGAATTGGTGGTTGATGGTGACGATGAAGGAGGACGATGGTGAGGAGGTGGAGGTGGTTATGGTTGAGGTGGCGGCCGACTAGGGCCACCGGAGGGATGAGGAGGCTGGCTGGTGCTTAGTGGTGGTGGCCGGTTAGAGAGAGGGAGAGTGAGATGAAATTGAGGGGAGATAGCGTATAAATGAGAGAGGGAGTGAGAATTAAAAAAGATTTAGAGATCGTGAAAGAGAGAGAAAAAATTGAGAAGAGAAAGAGAAAGAAGGCTCTGCATCACTGGCCAGGGGGAAGAAGATTGAAAAGAATAAGGAAAAGAAAGGAGAAAGAAGAATGAAGAGGAAAGAAGAAGCGAGGAGATATTTGGGGGGGAATGTGTGGAAGAGAAAAATAGGAAAAGAAAAAAAAAAAAGAAAAAAAAGAAAAAGAAAAAGAAAAAGAAAAATAAAAAGAAAAAGAAAGAAAAGGGAGAAAGAAAAGGAGTGGAGGAGAAAATAGGAAAAGAAAGAAAAAGAAAGGAAAAGTCTGGGTATAACCTCCAGATTTGGGAAAACACATAAAATACTGGAAATGTCAGAAAAATAGAGTAACTCGGGAAGGTCTCTAAAAATTCTCAAAAATAAAAATTATTATATTGAGATACATGGTGAAATCAGATTCTAGAAATTCAATTCCATTTTTAAATTAAAAATCTTGGAATCAACCAACGATACCAGTCGACACCAACTCCAGTCGAATTTTGATAAATTCAGAAAAATCTCCAAAATGCGTTTAGATAGAAAATACGATTCTAAGAAATAATATGAAAGTAGTTTTTAGAAATTCAATTTTATTTGCAAATAAAAAAACTGAGAATCGATCGGTGGCATTGGTCGATACCAGTTTTGAAGATTTTGTAATTTAATTCAGAAAAATTCTAGAAAATCATGAAAATATAAAATATTGGAAAGTAATGTTTGAAACTAAAACCGATCAAATTTGACTAACAAAAATGTCAAATCGAGCAGTACATTAGAATCGGGTTTCAGGTTTAGACTTGGCTAACTCTGAGTCTGAGAATCTAGATTCAATACCAAGCAGTGATATAAATAATCATAAAATAAAAATAAATACTGAGAAAATCAAAAGAATACGATTGAAAATTTTGAATACATATGTGAGTACGTATTCCGGGAACCGGTGTTACAGTCTTCATGCGGAATTCTTACAAGCTATGTGACTGGCGAAGGAATAATTCAATTTCATTCTTATGATGGATGCATTACTACTCTTCAAGGCATCCATCATATTCCCGATTCAAGGTATAATCTCATCTCTCTTGGAGCCCTACAAGAGGAATGGTTCAGTCTCAGTTCTGAAGGTGATCTTATGGAAGTCTCCAAAGAGGCTCATGTGATGTTTTAGGCTCAACGTGTCGGTAATGTGTATATGTTGCGAAATTTGAAAGTTACAGTTGATGCATTGCGGTTATTCTCGGCTTCAAAAGTGGCAGTTATGAAGCAACCAGAGACTACGATGGTTTCAAGCTCAGATGTTTAGTTGTACCTTGAAGAGAGATTGGGACTAAGTATGCAACAAGGAAGTCCAGATCGTTACTCCTATGGTGGAGAAAATTCATATAAATCTTGTGTGGATCAAGAAGATCGTTAGGTGATAAAGTTCAGGTTGGGCATGAACTTATTCGACCCAATCAAGTTGTGAACCCCATGAGGGGTTATGGAAAAGAGGGAGTGAGATGGAGATGAAGTCAAAATTGTCCAATTGTGCATGGATACGAGCACATAGATTCTGGTGGCTATTCTCAGACTTGGACATATTCAAGTCAGCAGGGAGATTGTTAGAAATTATGACTGGAATACGTCGTGAAGGTAGATGAAACTTCGGAGATCAAAGAATGGACGTGCACAAGGAGCTATGCACAGTATTAATCAACTAATACTGGGTATAGTCGACTAATCACATGGATTGTCGACTTATACATTGTATAGTCGACAAGGTTGGCAAACAGAGAGTTGGGATTCTCTAATTTTATCAGAATAGTCGACTAGTATTTGGGCCTAGTCAACTATACATTGTATTAGTTGACTACTACCCTAGCCTAGTTGACTAATGGCGGGTCTGTCAGTTTTTTTTCTGGATCTATATCTAGTTCCAGTTGGATTCAGGTTTTCTTTTCTTCTGAGCGGTGATTGTTCATATTGATGGAGTTTGTTTAGGACTAGGAGGATCCTATGGTCTATAAATAACCCCTCGGGGGTAGCCTTCAATGTAATCCAATTAATTTGTAATTCCTAAGGGTGTAATTCATCTAGGTGAGAGATTCGTGAGAGAAGCTTAGCCATAAGGGTTCGCTGTTCTTGGTGGCCATCAAAGACCTCTAATCTTCTTAGCGAGAGGGATAAGTAAGTCTTATTATACTCCCCCAAAGTTTTAATAAAGTTTATCCCCCTTCTCCCGTAGGACGTACACAAGATCTGTTTGATTGTTGGAACCATGTTATATTGTGTGTCGACTTTTTATCTACTTTGAAATATTTTCTTCTTCTCTTCTTCTCATTGTTCTGGTAGATCCTGTGGTAGTTTTCGCTGCACCACCCCAGCCTATCTGGTCGTGGGGCTTCTTCGAATTCACAATAATTGGTATCAGAGCAAACAGATTATTTCCCAACACCCCCGACCTCCTCGCCCATCCCCTCCCTGAGATCTCCCCCACCCCCTGCCCGCCCTCCCCTAACCCCCTCCCCCACCCACCCGCCCGCCCCCTCCCAGATCTGGCCCCCTCCCCTACCCGCCCGCCCCCCCCCCCCAGCTCTGGCACAAGCCAGATCTGGTACAGGTTAGATCGAGGGGGAAGGGTGGGCAAGGAGGGGTGAGGGCGGGCATGGTGGGTGGGGGAGATCCCGGGGAGGGGGCGGGGGAGGTCGGGGGGAGGGGAGGAAGAGGGAGAGCAAGGGAGGCTGGTGAGAGGGAAAGGGAGGGTAAGGGGAGGGGAAGGGGGGAGGAGGAGGGGAGGAAAGTGAAAGGAGCATTTTTTTTGACTTTTCACTAAATGTGAAATTGTCAAAAAAAATAATAACAAACTTGTAATAACTTGTGGGGAATTGATATTGCCACCCACAAGAATGAGGAAGGCACCCCATGGATTAGGGCACCCCCAAATTTAATAAAAGCCCCCTCACAAAAAAAAAAATGGCAAAAATACCCTTTTCTTCTTTTCCTCCTCTCCCTCCCCCTCCACTGGCCGCCCCCTCACCGGCGAACTCCCCCTAACCGCCCTCCTCACCCGTCGAATTCCTCCCTCGCCGGCTCTCCCCGGCCTTCCCTCCCCCTCGTCGGCTCTCCCCCGGCCTCCCCCTTCCTCCCCCTTCCTCCCCTCCCCCTGCCCACCCCTCCCCCAAATCTGTTCGCCTAGAGGCCGGCTGAACAAATCTGAGGGAGGGGAGGGGGCGGGTGGGGGCCAGCGAGGGGGAGGGGAGGAGGAGGTGGCCGGGGAGGAGGAGGCAGGCAGGGGGAGCGCCAGAGGAGGGGAGGGGGAGGGGGAAGGGGCGGGCAGGGGGAATGGGAAGGCCGAGGACCCAGGGGAGGAGGAGGGGAGCGCCGAGGAGGTCTGAGGGGGGGAAGGCCGGGGAGGTGGAGGGGGAGCAGGTGCAGGGGTCGCCAGAGAAGAATGAAGGAGATGGAGGAAAGAGGAAGGAGGAAGAAGAAATGAGTAATTTGGACTTTTCACCATGGGTGAAATGAACAAAAAAATAATGGCACACCGGTAAATTTTTTTGGGGCCCTTTCTCGCTTTTGTGGGGGAGCGGATATTTCCACCCCAACAAATGATAAAAGCACCCCAGTGTTGAAGGAAACAAAAAAATGATGAAGGCAGCCCTCAATTTTTTAAAATACAAAAATGCCCTCTTCTTCTCTCCTTCTCTCCCTCCTTCGCCGGCGCCCCCTGCTGGTGAACACCCCCTCCCCTCCTCTTCTCCCCCTCCCCCTCCCCTCCCCCCGGCCTGGAGGAGGGGGGGGGGAGGAGGGGAAGCCGGGAGGGGAGGCTGGGGATGGGGGGAGGAGGAAGAAGAAGGAGGTATTTTGGACTTTTCACTAAGAATGAAAATGTCAAAAAATAAGTGGCAAACTTGTAATAATTTGTGGGGCGCTTTCATCATTTTTTTGAGGGGAAATAATCGCTCCCCATTTGGGGTTGCAATGTCCGTTCTCTAACTTGTGGGGGTGCCTTCGTCATTTTTTTGGGTAAAATATTTGCCCTTGTTGTAATAAATGTATCTGCCCACCTACCAGCATAGTAGAATTTATTATGCGATGATGCAAGAGATGATGCAAGCATGCATTGTGACTGCATAGTACCCTAAAGTTTTTCTATAAATAGGCCCTTCCTGATTCATTTCAATGTACACTTCAGAAATCAATAAGAATTCCTACTTCTACTCTGTATCTATAATTCTCTGTTTCAGTTTTATATTTCTCGGGTTTTACCACACGTTATCAGCACGAGCGCTCTAGTTCTATCCCCAGCCTCTACCTCCATCAGCTCAGGGAAAAAGTTCTATCACAAGCCTTTATCTCCATTAGCTTAAGGTAAAAGTTTTGTCACGAGCCTCTGTTGGCCCAAAGGCCTATCACCCTAGTTTTGATGATGATCAACTCATGAAGTTATGATTACTAATGATCTTGTGTTTAATTAGTGACAGATTCATTATCAAGATCTTAGTAGGTGTGGAGCTTCAACAAAGGATTTAAAGACAAGTTGGAAGCTAGCACCGGTTGATTCACGAGCCTATGCATCAAGAACACATCTAGAGATGAGCTCGGTGGATTGCATTTGGACCAAGTCAAGAAGATGAGAAGCCTTCAAGTGAAGACTTGAAGAAGATGAAGACTTGTGTCTAGGTATAGATTTTGTTTTTGTTTTAGTTAAAATGTAAAGGATAGATAGTTGGTGGATTGCTCAAGTTATATCACACACACACTCTTAATAGAACTCTTGATAGAATTGCTTTCATAAAAGATTTTTATATTTAGAAAGAATTTTTAGTTAATAAAAGATTTTCTTTTGACAATATATATATACCTTGGTTTTTGGTATTTCTATCATGTATATTCTTTTTCAACCATAACCAAGTTTAGAGCTTAATGTCAAAAACATTGATATTACATTATGATTGTGTAGTGGATCATATCCATACACACTATGCTTTAAGATGAAATCAAATATCTTGTTTTTATATTTTGTGAAGTTATGAAAACCAAGTTTGAAAATACATGTTTTGATTTTTGATAAAATTTGCAAGACGCTGAAATAATATGAATATGTTGATATATGTCTTGAAAATTTTTATCACAAGTTTGGTTTTCAATATAGAATGTTAAAACAAGTTTATAAAATTTTTATAAGTGTTAAAAGATTTTAAAATTAATTTTTAAAACAGTTTTTCAGACCTGATATTGGCTGACAGGCCAGTCCGGTCGACCGGGCGGTCGACCGAACCAAGGGTCGGTCGACCCACGGTCGACCGGACGTGCACAGACTTGTGCATGTCTGTCAGCACAGTGGTCCGGTCGACCGGACGGTCGACCGCTGCAGAGAGTTCTGCTCTCTGGATTTCTCGGTCGACCGGCGGTCGACCGGAGGCTGCAACGGTCGGATTTTAGACCGTTGCCGGTCGACCGGCAGCTCTGACAGAGCCCAACGGTCAGATTTTCTGGCCTCTATAAAAGGGGGTTTTGTCATTGTTTTGAGCTAAGATTTTAGGAGAGCTTTGTGCTAGTTTTTCCCAGCCTTTCTAAAGAGTTTTCTCCACATAATAGTGAGCAAATATTTCCTATCAAAAGGGATTTTATCAAGAGAGTGTAAATTGTGATTCTTTGAGTTTTCCTCCACCTTTCTAATCCTTACTTTTCTCACACTACACTTGAGCATCCATTGTTATATCTATCCTATAGGAGAGTGTTGTAGTGAGAGTTTGTAATTGGTGATCAAAGTATTGTAGATCACCAAAGATTTCATCCTTGTTCTTTGAGGAGACGGGCAAGTGTGCTCGCGGTGGTTTGAGTTCGTGTGTGAACTCGTTGGTTCGAGGTGCGGCCTCGGCAAGCTTGTGGGAGCTTGCGTGTGTACGGGACTTGGGAGTCCGAGGGCTTGTAGGTGTTGCAGCACCAAGGAGAGATCCGTTGGGATCGTGCATAGTGGAAATCCTTCGTGTGTCGAAGGCGGGGATGTAGAGCAAGTGTGCTCGAACCTCGAAACAAACCTTTTGTGTTTGCGATTGCTTACTCTATCTCTCTCTCTCTTTGTCTCATTTATATCTTGCATTACCTTCATTGTCTTTACATTTACATGCTTGATATATTCCCTTGTGCTCATAATTGCTATACTTGATTAGGGATTGTTGTTAACACTAGTATTCAACCAAGAGAGCCAACGCGGCACCTCAACCCATTCAAGGGGAATCTAGAGGAGCTTGTCCAGAGCCCTGCAAAGGGAATTCGGCAACACTCTTATGTTATACATAAGTGTTTAATTAAAAGAAGATTAATTTGGTCATCTTAGTTTTAATTCCGCATCATTTGCCATTAAGTGACCATTAGATTAGCCATCACCTATTCACCCCCCCTCTAGGTGATATTACAGCCTCTACTTTCATTGCTCAAGGAAAAGTCCTATCACAAGTCTCAGCTTCTACCTCTACTATTTTAAGGTAAAAATGACGAGTTATTCTGCTTATAATACTCGTATAATACTACCACTATAATGAAAGGAGGCTCTGCCACCTATTTATAGTAATGTGATGTGATTACGAAAAACTAAATTATTATACTAATTATATTCATATAACACCGCTACTATATTTGAAAGGAGGTCCTGCCACCTATTTATAGTAAAGTGATGTGATTATGACAAGCTAATAATATTTCTTGTTATTATCTTTACTAACCTCTCATTTGATACTTGCGTGGATAAGCCCCAAGCTACCAATATTGTATATTTTATTACTCTGCTATTTATATCTGTATAAACACCCACTGAAAGGTTTATCAAGTAGTGTGGTGTGCCACTGTTTATTTCAATATTTATTGCTTTATTAATTATGTCTGCAAAATACCCACCAAGTAGAGTGGCGTGCCTATATCATATCTCATAAATATATGTAGTACAATACATTTATTTTATCATTTTATTAATTATAAATTTTAATTATATAAAATCCAAATTGCTTTTTTCTCTCCTCCAACGGCTATAAACGGCTAGTTTTTGTTCTATAAAATAGTGAATTCTAAACCATATAACTCACTTCTCAATCTCTCTTCATTCTCAAATTTTTTCATCATCTCCACAAGTTTTGTATTCGAGATTTTCGCAAGATGCTTAGTCTATTTTGAAGTTTATTATTGTCATCATCATCAATACTTCTATCCTTTTTGTTGTACATATGTATCCAAGTGATTTTTACCTGGGCCTTTTAATTTTAATGTTCACCTTCCCTCTTTTATTTGTAGCTATTATGATTGAAATATAAGTTTTATTATTTTGTTGTGAAATAAAATGCTGTGATCATAATTATTTTTGTATTTTGTTATAGTTTCACCATGTCAAATTTTGCAAAGCTTGAGTTCATTCTACTTGATATCACGGAAAGAAATTATTGTCCTGGGTTATTGATATAGAAATGCATCTCGAGTCAATGGATCTCACTGAAACCATTAAAGAGAGAAACTCTACATCATCGCAAGATAAGGCAAAAGCGACGATCTTTATTCGCGGACATCTTGATGTTTAAAATGTTAATATCTCACAGTAAGAGACCCAAGTATCTTGTGAAAAAATCTCAAAGAAAGATTTGATCATCAAAAGGAAGTTGTGCTTCCTGCCACGCGTGATAAATGGAATGCTTTGCACTTCCAAGACTTCAAGAAAGTCAGCGATTATAACTCTGCAATGTTCAGAATAGTATCCCAATTGAAATTCTTCCGGGTAGACATCAAAGATGAAGAAATGCTAGAAAAACTTACTCCACATTTCATGCATCTAATATAACACTGCAATAACAATATAGGTTGCGTGATTTTAAGAAATATTCTGAACTAATTTCATCTCTTCTTGTGGCAAAAAGAATAATGAACTTTTGATAAAATATCATCAGTCTCGTCCCACTGGTTCAGCAGCATTTCTAGAAGTAAATGCTGTAATTCTAAAAATTATGGATGAGGATATAATCATGGTCGTGGCCGTGGACGCGGTCGTGGTCGTGGCCGTGGAAGTGGTTTTTACAACCATTCACAAAATAACGCGATCCACAAGAAGCATCATGTAGAAAAACATGATAAAAGAAAAGATGTTCGTGAAAGTTTTCTTCGGAATCCTGAAGATTCCTGTTATAAATGTTGCTCCAAAGGGCACTGGTCTCGAGTGTGCCGAACATTGGAGCACCTTTGTAAGCTTACAAGACATTCTTGAAAGGAAAAGAAAGGGAAGTGAATTTCACTGAACATGATGATCCTATGGATGATTCAACTTATCTTGATGCTTCAGATTTTATTGATAATTTGCTGATCTTTCAATCCATCGTGATTGTATGAATACTGGTGATAATTAGATATATGATTGTATTACTATGTTTTGTTATTTGTATTGTCAAATTTATCTTTAAATGTAATATTTCATTTATAATAATATGTTTAAAATTTTATTCTCACCAAATGATTTATTTTGCATGAAGCTTGATATGTATTATTCTAATGATGAAGTCAAGACCAAAACTGGAGATATTTGCATACCGGATAGTGGTACAACACATACTATTCTCAAATATAAAAGGTACTTCTCAAATTTAAAATCAATAAAGGCAATTATCAATGCAATATCAGATCCTGTAGACTTGATTGAAGGAATTGGTAAAGTCAGCTTTATATTGCCAAATGAAACAAAATTTTTCATAAAAGACGCTTTTTTTTCACCAAAATCTAAAAGAGATTTGTTGAGTTTTAATGATATATATCTTCATGGATATGATACTCAGTCTGCAACTGAAGAAATTATAAAGTATATGTATCTTACTACTTATATATCAGGAAAGAAGTATACATTAGAAAAACTACCAAAGTTTTCCTCAGGATTGCGTTACACATATATAAATGTGATAGAGTAGCATATGGTGGTTAAAGACGATACAGGGACATTAACTCTGTGGCATGATCGTTTAGGTCATCCTGATTCAATGATGATGCGAAGAATTATTGAGAATTCACATGGACATACATTAAAGGGCCAGAAAATCCTTCAAGCTAGTAAAATTTCATGTGAGGCTTGTTCTCTAGGAAAATTAATCAAGAGACAACCACCAGCTAAAATAAAAACAAAATCACTTACATTTCTTGAACGTATCCAAGGTGATATATGTGGGTCTATACACCAACTGTGTGGACCATTTCGATATTTTATGGTATTGATAGATGGCTCTAGTAGATGGTCACACGTTTATTGTAACCCCCTGAGCCCCGGTGTACGTATCACAGTATCGGTACGCGATACGACGTATAAACTTGATTTGACCTCCGTAGTAGTTCGATTGAGCTGATTTTAGTTTCAAAAATTATTTTCTAATATTTGAGATTTTTCAGAATTTTCTGGAATTTTTCTGAATTATTTTGGAAAATGTCCGTAGTCGGTGTCGACCGATACTGATAATCGGCCTTCCGATTTTTATTTCACAAATGGAGTTGTATTTTATGAATCTGCTTTCACCATGCGCCTTAAAATTGTGTTATCTACGTTAGGGTATTTTTGGGGGATTTTTCTGAATTTATCGAAAATCGGGCCAAACCGGTGTCGCCCGTATCGGCGAGACACTCCGGGATTTTTAATTTGCAAACTGGATTGAGTTTCGACAAACCGTCTTTATATTACATCTCAGAATAATATTATTTATTTTTTGTAATTTTTGGGCCCCGTTCGGAGCTGGTCAAATTTAGGCCAATATAAAAATAATAAAATATTATTTTTTTAATCCTTTTCTTTTTCCTTTCTTCTCTCTTCCCTTCTTTCTTTCTCTGGCTTTCTCTGGAAGCGACCGCCACCGCCTCTCTAACCGACTTTTCCCCCCTTCTTTAAAATCCCTCCTCTCTCTCTCTCTCTCCTCTATTCTCTCTCTCACTCTCCCACACACACACTCTCTCTCTCCAATTTCTCTCTCTCTTCTCTCTCTCTCTCTCAACCACTCTCCTTCTTTTTCCTCCTCACTGCAGGCCAGCCGGGGCCCTGACCCATGCCTGCGGCCGCTCACGGCCGGCGGCTCCGCCGCCGCCGCCGGCCGCAAGCCCCCAAGGCCACCACCACCATTCTTCTTCTTCTTCTTCTTCTTTTGTTGTGCACCCATGCCCCCTCTCTTTCTCTCTGTTTCTCTCTCCCTCACCCTCTTTCTCTCACCACCGCCAGGAGGCCGGGACCGCCGCCGGCGGCCGGGACCGCAGCCGGCGGCCAGCCAGCGCCGCCGGCCAGCCCAGCCGGTAAATCCCAAACCCATTAACCCAATAGGGTTAATTAAAAACCCAATAAACCCTCAAAACCCGACCCTTTAACCCAATAACCCGATACCCATTAAGTTAAGTTAAACGGTTTGGGTTGTGGATCTGGACCCGACCGTTATGAGCCAAACCCGCATCCGAAACCCAATAAAGGTATATTTGCAGAAAATCCCCTGTACATTTCAGTATTTGCATTTAATATTTTATTTACATATTTAACCCTATTTGTTATGATTTAGTATTCGGGCGATATCGGGAGCATCCGGACTCCGATTGGGACGATTCTGGATCCGCTGCGATCGTGAGAAAGAGAGCTACCTTCTCGTGGCTAGTTTGTGAGTTTTTATTTTATAAATTATCTTTTTAGTCTATTAATTGAACTTGGTTGCTTTATTAATGACCGGTAAATCCTAATTGGTACACCATATTAAAACATTGTAATAAACACTGTACTTAAATATGCCTGATACCTAATAGACGTAGAGTGTGACACTGGATACCTATTAGGTCATGTTCATGGACCACTGACATTCGGCCCCCTATGTCACCATATGTTTGGACACTATCCTTCCATCCCCGATGTTTGGACACCATATTAAGTATGGGAGTAATTTATCCCCGATGTTTGGACACTATCATGTCATGTATCGTATCACAGTAACGTTACCTGCATACGGTTCCACAGATACGCTATGACACGACACTGTCACTAGATATACATGCTAGACACCGTTACGGTAAGTCACAGGACATGGTAGTACATGATACACGGACCACTGTTATGACGTGTTAGTGATATACCGATGTCTTACACGGCTTATTGTTACGCGTAGCTGTTCCACGAGTGCACGGATATACCAATGCACTGACTACCGCATACCAATGCACGGAGTACCGCAGGCCATAGTATTGTTCTACTGATTACTGCTACACATGCATGTAGGGTTCTCTATTCTTGTCATATGGATCCCCGTTCATGCTACATGTATGATTGTTCCATGTTACGGTATTCATGTTATATGATTGTTTCATGTTGCTGATATGGATATTCTCGTTACTGGATTTGAGAGCTGTTGATATGCGATATGTGGAATTCCACATCTATTGTTCCCGTTATATTGTTCTATGCTATCAACAGAGCTCAGGTCCTGTTATCTTGTTACCCGTATCATGTACTGTATTTGTTCTTGTTACCTTGTATACTTAACACATAAAGATCACTTGGGTATGGGGGAGACTTGACGGTTGATTAGATCATATCGGGTGGATGTCTGGATCCATTGTTCGGCCCACTGCAGGGGACGGGGTAGTGCTGGCTACCATCTGTTACTCATGAGCATCCCGTTATTGTTTTAGCTCATTGAGATTCTCGTTACATGTTACAGCTCTAGCGGGCTGGCCCTGGTCTCAGCAGCCAGGGATCTGATAAGGCCGTTGTCCCGGGTATGTACAGGATACACCCACCCGATAAGAACTCCTCGACCATGGGTTTCCAATTAACATAATAAAACAATATACACAATAGTGACGTCGGGAACACTTGTTATTCGGTTACTCTCTCGTTTGGATAATGGTACCCGTAGGCCATGTCCGGATGGGTTCGACTGGAGTGCGGGCTCTAGTATGAACTGCCAGTGGAATGGGATACTGGAAGAGAGTAATTAAAATAGCAGACGGTACTGATTACTACTATTGTATAAATGACATGACATGTCTGGTACATATATGCTATCTTGTTATTATTCATGCTACTTTATCCGATATCATGTTACCTGTATACTTGTTACTTTACCTGGCATATGTTATACTCTCTGTGATGGCATACGACGCATGTTCTGCATTGCATATATTATGCTTTCTGTATAGCAGACATCATTACTGTATATACACCACACCGTATAGTGATTACATTGCATAGGCCCATCTGCCTGTACACGTCTATCACGTCACCATGTATTTGATAAACTGGACACGACTATAGACATGACCCGATGATAACCGACTAGGTAGTGATGGTATTAAAAGATGACATGTTTATATATTTGCACTGCTTTCATGTTTATCTATTTCTACTGTTTATATATCCTTAATATATGGTATCACTAGTCCAGCCTCATGTATTATATATTATTATCGTGCTTGTATTACTATTGTATCTATTACTGCCCCCTTCATTTTACCACTCATTAGGTCGCTTTCTGACGACCCTGGGTTTGCATACCCAGGTTGGAGATCCGAGTTACCGTAGCTTCAGAGAGTGCCTTGGAGTCGCATGGGAGATTCCTCATTGGGACTATTCATAGGTATTTTAGTGATTTATTTCTGTTATCTTATTTGTCCCTCTTTTTCATATCTATTATGATCGCTAACCTCTTCTGCAGGTATTCTTGTACTTATTTCATGATGGGACCCAGGTCTATATGGCAGTTATATCCTGTACTGAGGCTTAACGTACTCGTGAGTGTGTTTTCACCTCGCGTATGTACGTCGCCATAACGTCCCCGTACCTGTGGGATCGGGGCGTTACATTTATTTATTATCAACTCACAATATGGCATTTGCGAGATTTCTTACTTAGATAATTAGATTACGAGCACGATTTCCTGATTATACAATCAAGAAAGTTAAACTTGACAATGCTGGTGAGTTTACGTCTCAAACTTTTAATGATTATTGTATGTCAATTGGGATAGCTGTTGAGCATTCTGTTGTCCATGTACATACACGAAATAGTTTGACTGAATCACTGATTAAGCGCCTCCAACTTATTGCTAGACCATTAATAATGAGAACAAAACTTCCTATTTCTATATGAGGTCATGCAATTTTACATGCTGCAGTATTAATTCGCATCAGACCAAGTTCATATCATAAGTACTCCCCTCTACAATTAGCATTTGGTCAAGAACTAAATATTTCCCATCTTAAAATTTTGATTGTGCGGTATATGTACCGATTACTCCACCACAACGTACAAAAACGGGTTCTCAAAGAAGACTGGAAATATATGTCGGCTATGAATCTCCTTCTATTATAAAATATCTTGCCTAAAACCGGTGATGTTTTTACGGCTCAGTTTGCCGATTGCCATTTCAATGAGGCAATTTTTCCAGCATTAGGGGGAGAAAAGAAACAGCTGAAGAAGGAGATTACATGGAGTGAATCATCCTTATTGCATCTTGATCCTCACACAAAACAATATGAGTCAGAAGTGCAAAAGATTATGCATTTATAAGAAATAGCAAATCAATTGCCAGATGCGTTCACATATACGAAAATAGTGACTAAATCATACATATCAGTTGTAGATGCTCCTGCTCGGATTGAAATCCTAAAAGGACGATCCGAGAATGAAGTCACTAATGAGTCTAAGACACGCCTGAAGCGTGGTAGACCAATCAGTTTCAAAGATAAAAATCCTCAAAAAAAAGAGCAGATAAGCATGATGACCCCAATGTGAAAGAATGTGTTCCAGAAGAAACACAAAGTAAGACAAATCAAGAGATGGAAAAATCCTGAAGATATAGAAAATCCTGAGATCTCTATTGATTATGTCAATACAGGAGGATTATGGAATCGAAATGAGATAGAAAATATGGATGAAATATTTTCCTATTCCGTAGCATGTGATATTGTTAACGGAAGCGATGATCCTGAACCAAGATCTGTCACTGAATGTCAAAATAGACATGATTGGACAAAATGGAAAGACGCTATACAGGTTGAATTGAATTCGCTTAATAAGCGTAAAGTATTTGGACCTATTAACCTCACGTCTGAAGCCGTGAGACCAGTAGGATACAAATGGGTTTTTGTGCGAAAACGCAACGAGAAAAACGAAATTGTGAGGTATAAAGCTCGACTTGTTGCTCAAGATTTTCCATAAAGACCTGGAATTGATTATGAATAAATGTATTCTCCAGTAATGAATGCAGTTACGTTTAGATATTTAATCAGCCTAGTAGTTTCTAAAAATTTAGAAATGCGTTTTATGGATGTTATTACAGCTTATTTATATGGGTCACCTGATAGCGATATTTATATGAAAATCCCTGAAGGATTTAAGATGCCTGAATCATTAAGTTCAAAACCCAGAGAATTATATTCGATCAAATTACAAAGATTGTTATATGAGTTAAAACAATCAGGGCGCATGTGGTATAATCGCTTAAGCGAGTATTTGTTAAAAGAAGGATATGTGAATAATTTTATGTGTATGTGTTTTTATAAAGAAAACAATATCCGGATTCATTATCATTGCTGTATATGTTGATGGTTTAAACATCATAGTGACTCATAAAGAAGTCCTAGAAGCAATGATGTATTTAAAGAATGAAATTGAAATGAAAGACCTTGGGAAAACCAAATATTGTATTGGCTTACAGATTGAGCACTTTTAAAGTGGAATACTTTTACATCAATCAAATTATACTGAAAAGGTCTTGAAACGCTTTAAGATGGATAAAGGAAATCCTTTAAGCACTCCAATGGTTGTTAGATTATTGAATGTGGAAAAGATCTATTTAGCCCTCGCGAAGATAATGAAGAGGTTCTTGATCCTGAAGTACCATACCTAGGTGTAATTGGAGCTCTATGTATCTGACTAACTGTACCCGACCAGATATGACATTTACTACTAATTTATTAGCAAGATTTAGCTCATCTCCTACACGGAGACATTGGAATGGTATTAAGCATATATTTCGTTATCTTCGAGGAACAACTAATTTTGGTTTGTTTTATTTCAGAGAATCAAAACAAGAAATGATTGGTTATGCAGATGCATGTTACTTGTCAGATCCACATAAAGTCAGGTCTCAAACAGAATATGTGTTCACATGTGGAGGTACATCGATCTCTTGACGTTCACAAAAGCAGACACTTATTGCCATTTCTTCTAATCATGCTGAAGTCATAGCACTCCATGAAGCAAGCCGAGAATGTGTATGGCTAAGGTCTGTAACTCAACACATCCAAGCAACTCGTGGATCACTAGTCAACAGAGATCCAACAATACTGTTTGTAGACAATGCTGCATGCGTCACTCAAAAGAAAGAAGAATTCATCAAAACGACCGGACCAAGCGTATACCCGCAAAGATTTTCTCATTCAGCCAAGAGCTTGAAAAGAATAATGAAATTAATATTCAATATATCCGATCAAATGATAATGCGGCAGATCTTTTTACAAAGGTACTTCCCACTACAACTCTTAGAAAGCTCATTCAAGATATTAGGAAGCGTCATATGCAAGATTTAGAAAAAAGAACTACTCATGTCAACTTGAGGGGGAGCTTACGTGGCTGCACTCTTTTTCCCTTACTATGCTTTTATTTCACAGGATTTTCCTGGTAAGATTTTTAACGAGGCAACATAGAACACGTATACAAAGATGGTGTACTCTTTTTTTCTTCGCTATGATTTTTTCCCACTGGATTTTCCTACCAAGATTTTTCATGAGATAGCATTAATGGTGGGCATCTAAGTGAGAGTGTTGTAATAAATGTATTTGCACACCTACCAGCATAGTAAAATTTACTATGCGATAATGCAAGCGATGATGCAAGTATGCACAGTGACTACATCGTACCCTAAAGTTTTTCTATAAATAGGCCCTTACTGATTCATTTCAATGTACACTTCAAAATCAATAAGAATTCTTACTTCTACTCTGTCTCTAGAATTCTCTGTTTCGGTGTTATATTTCTCGGATTTTACAACAGCTCTCGAGTATTTAGAGTAATTTGAACTGAGGGGCTGTTTGTTTCGCTTAAAAGCCGCAATTCGTAAATGACTTACAACTTAATTACAACTACGGCTTTTGTTTGGACCGTAATTCGTAAAAGACTTACGCAACTCAACTGCCACTTACTTGCAACCCAATTACCACTCACTTACAGCCCAGTTACAGTTAATTTTGTGGTCATACAAATTTATATTATTTTTTATATTAATATTAAAATTTTTTAATATTTAACATTTTTAATATTTATTTGCAATATTAAAACATTTTAAATCACCAAATAATTAATTTTGGGGTCAACTTTTTCACTTACGACTTACACATTACGACAACCAAACACCATAAAATATAATACATTTTCCTATTTATAATTTTATATTACCAATCAAATATCGAGAATTACGACAAATTGTCACAGCCAAACAGCTAAGAGCCTGCTTACTAATTTACTGAAATTTACTGGGTTGACTCACTCACGAATTATCGTATCTCTTTGGTTTAAATAACCGCACTCATCATCTGCCCCTAATCTCCCTCCCCCCTTAAAACCCAACTGCTCGTCGCTCGCTCGGCCTCGTTGTGCCTTGCCTCCACTCTCGCGATAATCGCAGGTAAAATCCGGAAAAATCTCGCAAATTTTTTTACTAAAAATAGCATCAATTCAGTGCTGCAGCACTGTAGCTGGAGATTTAGGGTTCTTGCGGTGCTCTACAGTTTGAGTTTTAACTCTTAGGGTTTCTGCTGCTCTCAGTTTTCTCGATGAATTTTTTTGCAATGGGAGATGACTTTAGTTTTACATAATCTGATACTTCTTTGTTGTTGTTCTTGATTTCTAGGGCTTTTAGGTTTTAGGCTTAGGTTATAACTTATCTTTTCTGCTTAAATTAAGAAAAATTCCTATTATTTCTGTTTCCATTTCAGGCCACCTGTTGCATAGAATTGGTAGACAAGGAATTTTTTTGCTTTACAAATTTTTCTTTTCCAAGGTTTTTGCAGTAAAAACTCCATAGGATTGGCTTTTTTGGCAATTTTTGCACAATGAAAAAAAGAACAGTGAATCTTTTCACGATTTTCTTAGGGTTTATGTTTTTCACGCTGCGCTAAGTTGTTATTTTATATGCTTGAACATTTTTCGTTTAACACCACTAATTGTTGAGCGAAGAAAAGACTGGTGTACGTATAGCTCAGATTTGGATGAGGCTTGAGCAACAATTCTGGGAGCATGATAGATTCTATTTTTCTAGTTTATCAGGCTTTTAGGTTTTTTAGCATGTAACTTCTATTTAATACTCTTGTATGTCTTTCCATTTAAAGCCACTAATTTCCTGCAGGCCACTGTGAGATCAGGACAGTTTTTCTGAACATTTTTCCCCAAGATTTTGTAATGAAACTCTCATGGTGTGGCTTTTTCGCATTTTTTGAATCAGGAAGCTCAAAATGGAAGCATATGTATTGTACATTAATCCCATTTTCAAATGCAGAAAAGGAGGTTCTTAAATTAAGCTGATGGATCATGTTTAAATTGACTGTAGCATGAAACAGTTGATTGGGTTGGTTCTGTTTCCCTGAACCCTCTTTACCTTACAATACTAATGTCGGTGATTTTGACTCTTATATATGTGGCTCTTTGAAAAAATTTTGTTGGGCAGTTTTCCTTTGTTGCACTTGCAGGCTACGTGCTAATTTTTACTGGAGGGAAACCTAGTTTCCTAATTCTACAGAAATCAACCCATGCTAGTCTGTATAATGTTAGTATTTGGAGTGCCTCATATTCATTGGAGAAGAATCAAAGATCAGGTGGAGGTGTTACAAACTTTAGAGATCAAGCACGGACATGTACATGCTTTGTGCATGTTGATTAGTCGCCTAATAGGTGTTACTAGTCGAATAGGCTCTAGTCTAGTCGACTAATGCTGGGTATAGTCTACTAGGCCTCGCAACAGTAAGTTGGGTTCTCAGATTGTGTTATAGTAGTCGACTAGGTATTTGGTATAGTCGACTAATACTTGGCCCTAGTCGACTAATGTTGCGCTCTGGCAGTTTTCAAATATGGTTCTGTTTTCAGTTTGGATTGGATTCGGGTTTTCTTCTTTCTCTGAGGCAGTGCTGATTGGATTGTTGAAGTTTGTGTTGGATTAAGATCATCCTAGGTGCCTATATAAACCCCTTGGGGGTGGTATTTGAAGGGGTGTCAAGAATTCAAGTTTGATTTCCACCATTGAGAGTTGTGAGAGAGATCTTCTTGTAACTCTTGTATTTTCTTCTCTATTTTTTCAATAAAGATTTCTCCCCTCCTCCCCGTGGATGTAGGCACATTGCCGAACAATGTTAAATCTGGTGTTCTTTGGTTGTGTGGTGATTTAGTCTCAATTGCTTGCTAGTGGTAAATCTTCTACGCTCCGCTGTCGAGTCTTTAACTCGGTATTTTTCTGTTGTTTGATCGGTGATAGATCACAACAATTGGTATTGGAGCGATGGCTAGCAAGACGACCATGACAACCAAGTTCGAGGTGGAGAAATTCGACGGGAAGTCCAACTTCCTGTTATGGAAGATGCGAGTAACATCGTTGCTCGTGAAGGAGGGCACACACAAGGCCATGCTTTTATTGATAAGAAGCCATCGAAGATGGAGGATGATGAGTGAAATGACGTCGACTTTCGTGCAAGGTGACAATCATACTGTGCCTATTAGATGAGGTCCTCCACAACGTGATGAATGAGGAGACAACTGTTAGTCTTTGGTGTACACTGAAGAGCCTTTACATGACGAAGAGTTTGTCGAATAAGCTCTTCATGAAGAAGCAGTTATACAGTTTTTGGATGAAGGTACGCTTATTCTACAACATCTCAATGCTTTTAATAGAATTTTAAGCGACTTGTTGACTCTAAAGGTGAAGCTAGAAGAACACAAAGCTCTTATGTTACTCTCTTCTCTTCCATCAAGTTATGACCACTTGGCGACCACCATCATGTATGATAAGGAGACCTTAGAATTAGAAGATGTCAGGAAGATGCTCCAGAACAAAGAGCTGATGAAGAAGACATATTCTACAGAGGAGGTCTCAGGATTAGTTGTTAAGGGCAAGTGAGGAAGATCAAAAAGTAGGAGATCCAAAAGGGATCTAGAGTCTTCTAGCAGTTTTTCTTACTATTTTTGTAAGAAACCAGAGAACATCACATGGTTCGAAGACTTGGCCGAGTTGGATACGACTCGGCCGAGTCGTATCCGTCTCGACATTCGTCGAGACGATTCCGATACCCGAATCGCATGTTTGGGCGGTATCGACCCGACTCGGGGCCGACTCAGCGACGACTTGGTTGAATTGGCCGAGTCTCGAGATGACTCGGGACGACTTGGCCGAGTCATGGCCGAGTCGGCCCCGAGTCGGGCTGACTGTTCTCCCCCTGCTCAAGATCGGTTAAAAAGAGAGACTGCTATCGCTGTGAGCCGCTGCCGCCTTCGCCGTGAGCTACCGCGTTCGCCGTGAGAGGGAGAGAGTGGGGAAGATCGGGTCAGGGGAGAGAGAGCGAGAGAGGAGAGAGAGGGAGAGATCGGGTGAGGGAGAGAGAGCCAGAGAGGGAGAGATCGGGAGAAAGAGCAGAGAGAGAGGGAGAGATCAGGAGAGTAAGGGTAAGGGAGAGAGAGCCAGAGAGGGTGAGAAAGAGGAAAGGGAGAGATCGGGTGAAAGGGAGAGCCAGAGAGTTATTTTTTTGGGATTTTTCATATTTACCCCTCAAATCTTTCATATTTCTAAATTTACCCCACAAATCACTATATTTTCCCAATTACTCCTTCAAAACAAGTGTGCTTTGGATATGTAATACATGATTTTGATGTCTATCTTTTTTATGATTTGTCGCGATTTTTTAGAATTTTTTGAAATTTTATGTAGTGTTTTGCGCGTATCGCCAGAGACCGATCCGAGTTGCCGAGACTGATCCGTCTTAGTGCCCGCCGAGTCGGTGGTCGAGATCGCGATTTTGAACCATGACACATGAAGAAGAATTGTATGAAATACAAGGAGATGCTGAAGAGGAAAGGCGACAAGGATTCTGATGTGAGTAGTACCAGTGAAAAGTCAGATCAAGCCGGGGTTGTCGAAGAAGCAGATGAGGATTCATGTGATGTCTTGACGGCTGAGTCAGGAAAAGGTAAATACTCAGATGCTTGGTTACTTGACTCGCGTGCATATACCACATGTGCCCAAAAAAGGGAGTGATTCAGTACTTATAATCCTTATGATGGAGGCTCTGTCCTGATGGGTAACGACATCGTGTGCAAGACTATTGGCATCGACAACATCCGTATGAGAATGTTTGATGGACAGGTTTGAACCCTCACGAACGTTCGACACGTTCTGAATTTAAAGAAGAATCTTCTTTCGTTGGGAGATTTGGAAGCTCGAGGATACAAGTTTTTAGGTGCAGATGGAGGAATCAAAGTTACCAAAGGCTCCATAATGATTCTCAAAGGAGAACGGACAACGAACTTATACAAGTTGACATGAAGTATTATTGTTGGTGATGCTTCAGCGACAACGGGGGAGGATGATACTAAAAGACTTTGGCACATGCGTTTTGGACACATGAGCGAGCGAAGTCTTCAAACCCCATAAAAGGAGTGTTCTACCAGGTATCAAATATTGCAAACTTGATTTTTGTAAATTTTGCATCGTGGGTAGGCAGCATAGAGTTGCTTTCTTTACATCACATCATAAGACAGGGCTTGCTAGATCTCATACACACGGATGTGTGGGGTGCTTCACCAGTAGCATCCACTGGGGGTGTTAGGTACTATGTTACTTTTATAGATGATTTTTTCAGGAAAATTTGGGTATACTTCTTGAAGCAGAAATCGGAAGTATTTCAAAAGTTCAAGGAGTGGAAAAGTATGAAAATCATACAGGGCGAAAGGTGAAAGTCTTGAGGTCTCATAATGGAGGCGAGTATACCTCCAAAGAATTCAAAGATTACCTAGCAAGTAAGGGCATCAAACATCAGCTAAGTATTTCAGGGCGACCAGAATAGAACGGAGTAGTAGAGTGCATGAATCAGACACTTACATAGCATGCTCGCAGTGTCAGATTATAGGCTGGCATGTCAGAAGGATTTCGGGCAGAGGCGGTGAATCATACGAGTCATCTAGTAAATAGGTCATTATCAACAGTTATTGATCTTCAGATCTCAGAGGAGATAAGGCGAAGAGAGTTTGTGGACTTTTCAACCTTACGGATTTTCGGTTGCTCGGCGTATAGCTTGGTTGATAGCCAGAAAAGGAATAAACTGGAGTCCAAGTTTAAAAAGTGTATCTTCATCGAGTTCACTAAAGGAGTCAAGAGTTTCAGACTTTGGGATTTCGAGATAAGGAGCACCTTTACCAGCAGAGATGTGGTCTTTGACAAAGAATCAATGTTGCAAGAAAAGTCAGATATGGAGGATAAAGCGTAAGGTGGAGCTTCAGACAGTTCAGCAGACACTCAAGAAAAGGGAGTTGAGTTCTCAAAGAGCCCTAAAAGACCTGAAGGGTCAGAAGAGGACTCCTCAGATTCAGATGGAGATGAACAAGAAGCTACTCAAGAGTAACTTAGACCGTTGAGGCGGTCAGTTAGAGTTACGGTGCCACTAAGGTACGACTGGGAAGATGATCATGTCTTTTTCACATTAGTAATAGAAATAAGTGAACCTAGAAGCGATCGAGGCAGATGACCAAGACAAGTGGATTACAACCATAGAGTAGGAGATAGTCTTTGGATAGAAATCAAACATGAACATTAGTTGATCTTTCAAAGGACTCCAAGGCAATAGGTTGTACATGAGTCTTTCGCAAGAAGGACAATGAGCAGTACAAGGTAAGGTTAGTTGCCAAGAGATATGCTCAGAAGGAGGGTATTGACTACAATGAGATCTTCTCTCCGGTAGTCAAGCATACATCTATTCGGATGTTCTTGGCGATAGTTGCTCAGTTTGATTTAGAGTTAGAGCAGATAGATGTTAAAACGTTTCTGCACAGTGAGCTGGAGGAGAAGATAGACATGAAACAACCTGAAGGTTATATTCAGGAAGGTCAAGAAAACAAGGTGTCTTCTATAGAAGTCCCTCTATAGACTTAAGTAGTCTCTCAGGCAGTGGTACAGACGATTTGACTCTTTTATGATCAAGGTCAGATACAACGATGTGAGTATAATAGTTGTGTCTATTTCAAGCAGAATGATGATCCGACATATTTGCTGGCCTGTTATATGTGGATGATATGCTGATTGCTGTAAGAAACAAGATACATGTTCAGAAGTTTAAAGCTCAGCTCAAAAAGGAATTCGACATGAAAGATTTGGGAGAAACCAAGAAGATCTTAGGTATGGATATCACTCGAGACAAGAGGTTCAGACAGACTTTGGCTATCTTAGGAGAACTACGTTCTCAAGGCATTGGAGAGATTCAACATGGCAGGAGAAAGACCAGTCACCACTCTTTTGGCAGATCACTTCAAATTATCCTCCAAGCAGTGTCCACAATCACCCGAAAAGGAGATGTCTCGAGTATCATATGCTAGTGCGGTGGGATTACTTATCTATGCTATGGTCTGCACTAGGCCTGACTTAACCTATGCAGTTAGTACAGTAATTTGGTTCAAAACAAATCCCGGACAACAACATTGGGAAGCAGTGAAGTTAGTGCTACGATATCTGCGAGGGACTGTGAGACTAGGCTTGGTGTTTCAGAGATTGAAAACGGAGAAGTCTTGAGTACTACAAGGTCATGTTGATGCAGTTTCTGTGGGAGATCTTGATCAGCGAGGATCTACGATGGGCTATGTGTTCACAGTAGCTGAGTGTGTTATTAGTTGGAAGGCAGAGTTGCAAGATACAGTTGCTCGTTCAACGACAGAGGCATAGTACATGGTTGCAGTTGAGGCGTTCAGTATCATACAAAATTCATTTTGAGTTCATTACGACAGTTAGAGTACGATTCATCTCGCTAAGGATCACAAGCGGACGAAGCACATTGATGTGAGGTATCACAAGATGCGTCAGTGGGTCGTGGATGATAAGTTGATCGATTTGGTAAAGATCAGCATGAAGAAGAATCCTGCAGATAAGATGACGAAAACCATCCTAGTGGAGAAGTACAGAGCATCTCTGAACTTCATTAAGATTCTCCAAAGGTAAAGTGGAGAACGAGCTCTTGAGAGGGAGCCATGTGAAGTCACAAAAGGAGGAGAAAGCAAGGCGAATGAAGCGGAGGCCAATTTCTGCGGAGGCCAATTTCTATGGAGGGACTCAATGAACATCAAGGTGGAGATTGTTAGTATTTGGAGTGCCTCATATTCATTAGAGAAGAATCAAGAATCAGGTAGAGGTGTTACAAGCTTCAGAGATCAAGCACTGACATGCACCGGTTTTATGCACGTTGATTAGTCGACTAATAGGTGTTATTAGTCGACTAGGCCTCGCAACAGTAAGTTGGGTTCTCGGATTGTGTTACAATAGTCGACTAGGTATTTGGTATAGTCGACTAATACTTGGTCCTAGTCGACTAATGTCGGGTTATGGCAGTTTTCAAGTACGGTTCTGTTTCCAGTTTGAATTGAATCCGGGTTTTCTTCTCTTTGAGGCGGTGCTGATTGGATTGTTGAAGTTTGTGTTGGAGTAGGATCATCCTACGTGCCTATATAAACCCTAGAGGGTGGCCTTTTGAAGGAGTGTCAAGAATTCAAGAGAAATTCAGATTTCCACCATTGAGAGTTGTGAGAGAGATTTTCTTGTAACTCTTGTATTTTCTTCTCTGTTTTTTCAATAACTCTTGTAACTCTTGTAACTTAAAAAGACGTAGGCACATTGCCGAACACGTTAAATCTGATATTTTTTGGTTGTGTGGTGATTTAGTCTTAATTGCTTGCTAGTGATAGATATTCTCCACTTCCGCTTCCGTTGCCGAGTCTTTAACTCGGTGTTTGTCTGTTGTTTGATCGGTGATACACCTTAACATATAAATCAAATAAATATTATCGCTAAACAGTTTCTTTTTATAATTTTTATTTTAAAGCTTGCAATCAGTCTATGTTAAATGCAATGATTCATTTAGCATGATCAATAGTCAGTACATATGTTCGAGCTTGGAATTGGAACTTTCTGTGTGAATGTTAGGAGAATATGGAAACATGTGAAGTTTCTTCTTTGTGCCTATTCCGCTGCCAATGGTTTAGGCTTCAGGTTTCGGGTGGTTGTGGTTATGTTGGTATGTTGTAGGTATAGATGATACATTGTCACACATCTATTAACTGAAAAGGAACAAAACTCGACACCATTTCTGTGCTGCTAGTATGAAGTAAATTTTAGTGACTGGAAATCTTTGACCATTTATGCACATTTATGAACCTTTCTCATGTCCTTAATCACTTCTTTTTAAGTCTTTCTGCACAAAATGTTCTAAATCATGTAATTGGTTTGGGCTGTCAAGTGCAGTTTGTTTCTCAAGTGTCCACAGATTTGTTCAGAACAAGTTTTCTTAGGAAGCTATATATGTGTTCAACTTGTTTGCTTTCTGATTATTTCAAGCAAGTTCTTCTCACAAAAATCTAAACCAGTTACAAACTGTGGTTGTTATTTTATTCAAATTATTCTTTCAATTTTTTAGAAATGCCATAGTTAGCTTGCCCAATATTTTCAATTTTTTTTAGTTTAGCGATCTGATATAACAAATTTTATCTTCACTTGAACAGCAACGGCTTCAACAATGGAAAGTTTTACTGAGAATGACATTGTTGGAGCTGAAATGGACATTGCTGGAGCTGAAATGGACGTTACTGGAGCTGAAAACAGCATGGGTGGAGCTGAAGATACCATAGATGGACCTGAAAATGCCATAGATGGAACTGAAAATACCATGGATGGAGGTAACAATGACTTGGGTGGAGTTACTGATAACATGGAGAACCAACAACAAGGACATATTGAGGACGTGGGAGTTAAAAGCACTGAGAAGAAGTGGCCTGGTTGGCCAGGTGACAGTGTTTTCCGAATATTAGTTCCAAGCCACAAGGTTGGTGGTATCATAGGCCGGAAAGGAGAATTTATTAAGAAAATGTGTGAAGAATCAAAAGCTCGTATCAAGATTCTAGATGCTCCTCCAGGAACCCCAGAAAGAGCTGTAAGTTGCAACATGTAGACCAGGACGTACTCTTAATTTTACTTGCTTTGTATTTGGTATTTATCAGCATGTACTTTCTAAAGCCCTTTCACTTTTCCAATAACATACGGATTGGCAGTTAATGAAAAAAGATGGTTGTAGTCTTGCATCAAGTAAGACGGTGTATAAAAATTCTACTTCTTGACACTATTTTATTGCTAGATTGTTGATAGAATTCCAATTGTTTTAAATGGTCCTCCACTAGCTGTTTTAAATATGCTAAAAAAAAAAATTTCCAGTAATTCTTTTTAACTTTATATCACACATGGTTTTACAATGTTGTCAGTCTCTTTTATACCTATGATTGCATATTCTTGATGATCACATACCATGACCTAAGCTGAATTAGTGATTAACTATCTCATTTTACTAATAATTGTTCTGGCAGTGGTTAAATAAGCAATAGCATAAATCTAAGCAGCACCAACACTGAATCCAAATCAACTGTCTGGAATCTATGGATTATGTTGAGTAAGATGTACTAAATTTTGCTGATGACTCAGAACTTTGTAAAGCAAGATAGTAAAATATAACCCTCCTGCAGCAACTTAACCAATTATAAGGGAGAAGAATATCACCTCAAAATTCCTTTAATGACTGAAGTTGAGTGCCTTCTCGCAGTAACTGAAAGCAATCTGTGCAGGTTCTGTTTCGGACCTAAGGCAACAGATCAAACATCAATTTGAATTCAATATAGAAGATATCCTGGTCCACAGTGCAATGATAAGTCTTTGAGGATTAGAATGCTGCATAATTGATATGACAGCATTGTTTGGCAAATGTTGGATGATCATTCTTGTGGAGAAGCTAATTCCCATCTGGTAACTTCAGAACTCTGCTGAATAAGTTCAACACCTTGGAAAACTCCTTTTATGAACTTCTTTTGTATATGGGAAGTAACAATGTGGGAGATTTCTTGATGAAATTATGTTTTAAGCTGCTTCACATAATAATAATGGAAAAGGACATCCAAAATTTTGTCTATTAATCGGAGAACGAGGGTTTAACATAAAAATCAGTAAATGATGCATATATTAAAAATAACTAGTTAATTTAGTTTCCAAAGGCTATACGACAAATTATTTTAGTTCAGTGCCATAAACATTATAAAAGTATAGCAAATAATAGAAATACATGCTAGTATGTTTATCTTAGTCCATTTCCACATTAAGTATGCTCAAATCGAATAAATCCCTAATATTTTTATCATGTATTTATTATTAAATAAAAACCAGACCATTGTTAATGACGCAATGAGGCGCACGCCTCATGTGCAAGGCGTAGCAGTGTGCACGACTGCCCCATAGTACATGTGAGGTGCAACTACGCAATTAAGGTGCCACCTTGCAGTTGTTGGTGGCATAAAGAAGCAGTGGGTCACAACCCACTAACCATACTTAAAAGAGAAGAAAAAGCTGATCCCAGCACCCCCCCCCCCCCCCCCCCCCCAAAACGAAAAAGCCAAAGAGAAAAAGAACCCCGACTGTAGTCTAGGGCTTCCTTGACAGGGTCTCTTTGTTGTCGAGCAATCTCCAACCATTTGGAGGCTTTAATCTCTCTACGACAACATTCTTCTCCTTCAACAATTTTTTAAAATAAAAATCATGTAATTTTTTAAAACAGTCTTCTTCTTCCTATCTTCGTGTGCATGTGGTGGTTGCTATTTCTCTACTTTCCCTGCATCTGTCCTCCTTGCTATTGTTGTTGCAGCCCTTCTCCATGCCGCAATTGCTACGACTTCCACTTCTATTGCTGCGCCTCTTCTCTTCCCCCCTCCTGCTATAGTTGTTGTGCTGTCAAGAAAAAGAATTAATATCGTAATTAAAAAAAGAAATTGATGCGGACATCCAGCCAGTGCCACAGATTGAGCTATTTTAGTTGGAGTCTGTGTCTATTTGTTTAGTAAGTTGAGTCTAGTTGGTTCTTTATTTTGTTTCTTTGTTTTACTAGTTTGTATTCTTTTTAGTCTCACATCGGATATGTTGGGAAAAGTCAGAGTTTGTAAGCCTATTTAAGGCAATGTATTGTATTAGAAAAAAGATTAATTAATGAAATTGAGTTATTTTGGAAATGAAAATCTCTTGGAGTTCGAGTGTGAAACCTGATTCTCCCGGATTTTGGGTTTGAAGCCATAATCCACTTATCCCCTCTTTCAAATTTTACTTCCCAAATCAAAATATCTATCTCATATCTCAATCTCCATCTCATTTTATTTCACAGCCAAATATCCACCAGAAAACCCAAACAAAATACAACACTTTACTATTACAAAATATCACCCAATTCCTCTCATTCCCCATGTGCCCACTCCCATCCCTTTCACCCGAAGCAAAATAAATCATCAAAGCTAGCTTGTGCTTCTCCCTTACTTGCGTCCACAACAACAAAAGAAGAAAAAAGAAAAATAAACCAGAGCCGCTAAGCCTTCATTACCGTCCCTAGTCTCTCTCTCCTCTCGACGTGATGAAACCCACAACCTCAATTCCATCTTCTCCTTCGTTCTCTTCCCGCAACTCAACAACACCTCACCCTTCTCTCACGACGACAACACACCAAGCTTCCTCCGTCTCGTTGACTTTGTCTTCCCTCCTCCTCTCTGCAAGCACTCCAGCAACAAACGCCTCACAATCTCCCTTCTTCGGTGATCATCATCAGTCCTCCAGCCTCCCCGACAACTCCTTTCCTAATCCTCGTCGACCAGCTACGTCCTCGACTGAGACTTGTTCTCATCCTCATCCTTGCCGCTACTGTGCCACAACAGCCCAGCAGTCTTGCAACAGTGATCTTAACTGTAGCACACGACAACATCATATCCTTGTACAAGAACAACAAAATTCAACCAACATCAACACAGGATCACAAAGTAGAGAGGTACTCACATCATCAGGCGGCAAAGCCAAATCAGATCAAGCAACAAAGCCAGTGCAAGTTAAAAAACTAAAGATCAACAACACATCAGTTGCCTAGGTAATTTTAATTTTCAGCATTAGATTATCAATTGAATGATACAGTAGATTTATTCTCTAAATTATTATCATATTAATTTGCTGTCCACTATCATCGTGAGTGTGTGGTTTTGTTTAATGCTTGTTATCTATTGTTCTTGACATTGCCAATATGACTGTTTTATGATAATTGATTATTGTGTTTGGATCTCTTGGGATCAGAATATTTAAACTACACTTGCAAATCATTTTTAAAATCCATCTGGTCGCCTTATTAGTTTAGATAATTTCCTACCGAAGATCATAGTTTTGGTGAAACTTGCGAGTTCAAACTTATCACTGATATACCACACCATAGGGTCTTCGTTTCACATCAAAAATACTCGTGCCTCACGCAGGTTAGACTCTTTGTTCTTCGCATTGCGCCTTACACTTTGACAACAACGCTTCATGTACGCATTGTTTTTATCTTCCATATGAGTGATTTGTCCATTTTCCTCTTTGTTTTTAGGGAACTTGAGAGTAATCAATGCATGTGCAACAGATGCAAGTTTACAAAAGATCTATTTTTTGAGAATGTGATTTGTCTGGCTCTTGGCTTTATCTACAATGCAAAGTCGAGTGCAATTACCTATACAAATCTATTATCTTCCCCCTTTTAGACTCTTCCCCATTCTAGAAGAACTTGGAGTACGCGAACTTGTCATTAGGATTATGGCAATCTTCATTAGGATTATGGCAATCTTCTTCGTGTTCATCATTTTCTTGGCAACAAATCTGGCACTTATTAAGAGGGGGTTGACATCTTGGCGACATTCGGTCAACTTCGTCCAATCTTTAGTGGATCGTGCTTCATGACGCCCCTCATGGAACAAGGCTTAGACGATGATGATGATAATTCATTTGTTTATGTAGTACATTCGAGTAACGAAGCTCAACTTATTTATTCTAGATCATAAAGAGTGCTTTAAAATTAGGAAAAATTCCTACTACCACGTTCCAGGACAAATTTAGGCCAATTCTTTGAAATAAAAAACACGTAAAAATAATTAGGGCTGGGACTAGGCTAGACTCGGGCCATACTCATATAAACCCATATTCAAATAAGATTTATTCCCAAGCCCAAACTGGACCCATTTCTCGGTCAGGTCTACCTTGTCCAGACACAATCACAAGCTAGCAATATGTCGGACCTACCTTCTCCGGACACAGTCACAAACTAGCAATATATGGGTTTCATACTTTTAAGTTTCCAAAGGCAAACTTAGGAAGGACGTACACCAAAGTACCAAAATTAGCCCATCCAGATCAGTACTTTAAGCACATGATTTGGATTAGAGATTGATCTTCTTCATGGAGAGACTGGGAGCCTGACTTCATTTATGAATGTTGCCTTTTACTTGGCTATGTAGGCTTAAAACATTGTCTTTAATGCGTTTTGAAGGTTGAAGTATTTTCTATTGGTCTATTGTTCTTGCGAGGATGCATCCAATGTAAGTGAGATTCCTGTAGTGCATACTTCTTGGGGTGCTTGCATCTTGATTTTGACAAAAATCTTGACATGAACCAAACACATGAATCTACCATCAGCCTTCACAAGTAACTTTTAGGATCCATAATCCAAGATCATTGTTCACTGTTCGACGTTCATGAAGAAATCCATTGTTGTTTAAATCATGTACAAGTTATGAAAACCTAATCTTACTTTGAATTTTTTTAAGGAAAATTGTATAGTGGCAAGAATAGGGTCGAATCTACAGAGACTTGTTCCTAAAAATCTAGTTTTTAAAAATCTAAATCTAACTTTTAATCTAGTTTGAGAAGTTCTTTAAAGAAAGGTGTGATGATTGTTTTAAAAACTAAAGATCCTTAAGCAGTAAAAAAAAAAAAGAGAAGCAAAGAAATAAAAGAAGTAAAAGAGTACTAACTAATGTAAAGGCGAAGTGAAATAAGCGATGAAGAAAATAAGAGAGGAAGGGAGAAGAAAGATGGAATTGGCACAAGACTTGTCTCGCCTTGTTGTCTTCCTCCTCCAAACACTATTAACGACAAGAGAATTAACAAAAGAAAAGAAGAGAAAACATGTAATAAATTATTGATGAATTCATAAAATAAAACATGCAATTAAAATAAGAGAAGTATCAAAAATAAAGAGAAGAGTGGAGGAATCTTACACTGAAAACGATGCATGATTTTGTAGAACTTTGAATTTCATTCATAAATTATCAATTACAAAACTCTTGATTTCCCCAATCTCGCGTTACAATGCATACAACTCCTCTCAATATAGCCTTACAGCCCTCTGGTTTGAGATGAGATGTCATTTTTCCTATTCTCTACCTCTCTATTTATGGTAAAAATAATGGATAGACTCTTAGTAGAAGTTGTGCACCCATCAAAAAATATATCTTTAGAACTTAAATTTGAACTCTGGATATTAAGATAATATCTTCTCTCTTGACTTGGGGAGCAAGCTATTTTTGAATTTGAATCCTCCCCTTATCTCCAAACTTGATTTGATTTATCTAGAATTTTATGCGAAAAATTCAATTTTGAATTGGTCTGCAACTAGTTGGAGTGTTGATTGCTAAATATGACTTATCAAACGATAGAATTAGAAACAGTGGTCAACATATGAATTGTAGCCCTTTAAGTCTTCTTTTCGGATCATTTTGGATCATCATATTTGAGTTTTTGGTAGCGAAAGTTATGATTAAAATACTAAAGAGTATCCAATCTGAATGCGAGTCTAAATTGATTTAAAACTCCGAATTTACATGGATTTTTCTCTTTATCTCCAAATATGATTGCTTCATCTCGTCCGTTGATTTTCACTCTATCATTTTATCCTCCTGGATTTTTAATTTGTCTTCTAGAATTGACGATATATCCATTTATCTTCAGCGAAACCGATTGGGTTTTCAAAAATTCGTTTTTCCCTTTGATTTTTGATGGTATTATCTTATCTGGTAGACCCAGTCTTTAGATAAGATGGCTTCTAAAATATCTGGATTTGAGTAGATCTTTGTTGATTTGCTTTATCTTCAGTTGATGATTTAAATCCTCTCAAGAATTTGAATTAGTTGGCTAGGATTTGTGCTTATCTTCTCTCTATCATATCCTGCATGAATTTAGACATTAAGACAAGTGAGTTGTAGGAATTATACAGAATAAATGTAGGGCAATAACAATTATGCAATATATGTGTCCAAACAATCATCTTCGAGTTCGTCCATGCTTTTTCCTGTCATAATATTGTAATTCCTTGTTGATGAATTTAACTTCGTGATTGTGCACTTCATCTGGTTTGTTCATAAATAATGTTTAGAATCCAGAATCCAAGATCATCCTTGTTATCCATGCCTTTTCCCATTAAAATATTATAATTCCTTATTAATGACGACCGAACATTTTTGATTATGCACTTAATTAGGTAGTTTATTAATTATCTCAGTCGAGTGATTTTGTCTATAAAATATAGGACAAGTTTTTCCTATTTTAACTTTTTAAAACCTTGTCTCCGGCTGTTCTCAGTACTTGGAGAGAAATTCTAATCTATAACTGGTTGTATTAATCAAACTGATATTTTGATAATTTCCTTATCATATGTTTTTTGCTCCTAAACTTACAACATTCCTTTTCTTTTTGAAAACTGTGGATCACATATCTTTATTTTTATTTTTAATGGTATAAGTGGACTTGTGAAGAATTCTTCGTTCTCTTGTTTATGATGAACTAGATGAATAAATTATATTTATCCTCTCGATAAAAAATGATTATCAGTCAAATCCCTTTAATCAATTAAGAATTTGAATCAGTGTTGAACACCATCTAATAAAAATATAAAATAAATTGGATACACCATCTTCCATATTCAACATCTACATTGCTGGTTTAGTGTAGATTTAAATACGTTTCGTAGATAAGAAGGATATGATCTGCAAAATATCTCAAGTTAAAATGTTAAATAATGTTAGAAATAGCACAAGAACATACTCAAAGTGAGATCTTCACCAGAGTTCATGATAAAAGTGTGTTGGCTTCGGAGGTTGGGGGTTAGTTTAAACAGGTTTAAGAAACAAATGATGGTACTTTCTAAATAGGTTTTTGTGGAACTTTATAACGTACAGACTTTTGAATATCAATTCAAACCGGGGTTTAGTTGAAATGCATTTAAGAAACGAAGGATGAGACTTTCTAAATTTGTTCATGAAATTGTATAATGCAAAGACTTTCAGAAAAAAACCATTGAAAGTTGGATCTAAAGAGACTTATTTATCAGGCTTTTATGGATCAGTGTAATGCTTTTAAGTTTTAATATATCTATAATTTATATACTTGATGTTAAAAATTGACAGATCAGTTCAATTGTTTAGATCATGGCTATGCCCTTTCTTACCTCTTTGACTTCAAAAGGCGACGTTATCCCATTTGTTTATTGTCTTATATCAGCCTTGGAAATAAAGCATTATATATAATCTGTTCTCATCACCTTAGTTCTACATTTGGACTCATTTCTAGTTTGGGAATTTGAAGACTTGCTCATTGTTTGCATGAGCTTAAACAAAAAGTTAGGCCTACCTGTTGAGCATTATACATATCAGGTCTTATTACCTTAGTTCTTCATCTGGACTCATTTCTAGTTTGGGAATTTGAAGACTTGCTCATTGTTTGCATGAGCTTAAAAAAAAAGTTAGGCCTACCTGTTGAGCATTATACATATCAGTTCTTATTACTGTTATGCTGGCCTTTGTGTTTTTTCTTGGCATGTTTCTCTTGCTCATGGTTGTCGTTGCCAGCAACCTTGCACCAACTCACAAATGATTAATGTTGGAGTCTTTTGAGAAAACTTGGCCACAGCTCTATGCACCTCTCCATTGTGCTCCGTATCTGACCATTTTGATTGGAGAAAGCTTCAATGATGATGACTTTAGGTCCCACCACAAACAAGTGCTTTTTAATGAGGCCTTTTGGGTTTCTTAGCGAGGTCTGTCTACCGATCATTGTGCCTGCGCATGGTGTGTCCGAGTGATCTGGTGGGCACATGAGTGCGTGTGTTTGTGTGCGAACTTGCCTGCATGCTTTTCTTATTTCTTTCTTTTCTGGGCTTATTTTTGTTAATCATGATTGAGAATCTTTTTAGGATGGAATGCATTCGTTTATAATATGCTTCTTTTATTCTAGTCAAGTTTCACCATATTCGAATTATGTGATTACTTCTAAATTTATCTTTTATTTATATGCAGCTAGTCATTACCATAGTACAATCCATGTGAATGCATGTTGACACCCGAAAATTCATGTTTGACAAACTCTGATTACTAAAACTTTTCTCTTTCTTTGGACTGCTTTTCTTTGTGGTTGAAGCTGATTGTTTGCTGCTTTACTTTTTTAAAAGGTAATGATCTCAGCAAGAGAGGAACAAAATTTATCAATTTCTCCTGCAATGGATGGCCTTCTAAGGATTCATAAACGCATCATAGATGGTTTAGATGGGGAGGCTCGTGCCCCACAAAGTACTGGCAGTGTGACAGTAACAAGACTGCTTGCAGGAGCTACCCAAACAGGAACCTTGATTGGAAAGCACGGTGCTACAATAAAATCAATTCAAGATGCTTCAAACTGTGTTATTCGTGTTATTGGTATATTTACTCATGACTTCATTTTGCCGTGCTTTCAACTTTTATTCCTACTATCTATTTTATTTTTCTCTACGAAAGTTGTGCTTTAGTTTCCACCTGTTTTTGTCCTCATCTTTTCTAAGAAAAGGGACATTTATTTCACATATGTATAATTGTTTTACTATGTAATTGAGATTGTCTGTTACTCTTGAGGTTGAAACTTCATGGAGATAAGCTCCTCTTATACATCTAAGCCATTTGTCCCAAGTATTTGGGGTAGGCTACATGAGCCAAAAGAGAATTACGCCGGTTCGGGCACATGGATCAGCTTTCTCCACTCATTCCTATCGAGCAATATGCCTTCACTAAGACCTTTAGCCTCTATATCTTGTCGTATTACCTCCATCCATGTTTTCTTCGGTCTCTCCTGCGCTGTTTTAACTTGCCCTAAATTGATACACTCTACTCGCCGGACTGGCGCATCTGTAGGCCTACGTCGCACATGACCAAACCATCGTAGGCGGTTTTCTCTCATCTTCTCTTCTATAGAGGCTACACCTATCTTAGTACGAATATCCTCATTTCTCACTTTATCTCTCCTCGTGTTATCACACATCCAACGAAGCATGCACATCTCTGTTACACTCATCTTCTGGGCATGATGTCTCTTTATAGCGCATCTGTAGATAAGCTCCTCTTATTATGACTAGTTTTTTTCTACCTACTAATGCCGTCATGATAGCATAGCATGTTCTAGTCAGGCTTCGCATGAGTATACTTGATGTTGACAGAAATGAGCCGGAGAGTCTCCTAATTATTAAGGAGACTTAAAATGGTGGAGTCAGGCTTTGCATGAGTTACACTACTGGTGTTGGCTCAACAAATATTAGCATGCTAAAGTACTGCTCCTTTAGAAAGTATTGGCCCTCCACTTAACAGTGCTGTTGCTTCAGTTTGAAGTGGCTGCACCTGCCACAATTCTGTTTCTGATGTTTCGATATTGGAGGATACTTCAATTGATATGCTTCATGTTGCCCACTCTCACTGTCAATTCAGTAGTAGCTGTAAAATCCATACGTTTTGTACATCTCTCTTGACGTACATACTTGTTGACTTAGACACTAAATTCTTTAGACTATGTTGGCAACCTCGGTACACAAGGAATGGGGACATTGTCAGTATCCAACATATTGGCAAGTACCCATAAGTCCAGTTCAAGATATACATGACAATGACTTCTCTTGTGTATGTTTACATCTTTTGGTGAATTGTAGGATTAGCTACTAATCAGGTTAGTTTGGTTTCTTGAGCCATTAAATTATGTTTCAGGCAGAGGCCAAGCTTGCTTCCCGGATCTTTCAGCAAGGAGAAATTTTAGAAGTCTAGTTTTTCTGGGCTCTTTGGCCGAAAATCATTAGTTCCCTAGTGAAATTGGGAAAGGATTGTTGGCTTTGAATTCTGTACAGAAAATTTCAGCTGAACAGTATGAAGGAAAACAAATAGATCCTTACTCGGATTGTTAGACACTATCCAGAAAAAAAGGTGATTGATTATTATGACCTAAAGGATTCTCATAACATGTTGAAAATTGAGCTGGGTTAACAGGAAGAGAGAGAGAGAGAGAGAGAGAGAGAGAGAGAGAGAGAGAGAGAGAGAGAGAGAGAATGAATAGATCCTTACAGTTACAAAAACTTCAGCTGAACTGTTTGAAGGAAAACAAATAGATCCTCAGATAGTATCTAGCAAAAAGGTGATTATTATGACCTAAACCAGAGGCATAACATGCTGAATATGGAGAGCTGAGTTAGCCGGAGAGATAAAAGTAGGCACCCCCTCTTTTTTGACGGGGAAGAAACCAATTCTGGTTGATTTTCACTAATTTCCCTTCCACTCCTTTGTTTCCATATTTTATTGTATCTAGGTCTGAACAAACACTGGTCAGTTAATTTTCTTTTTTGGGTTTTTGTGATACAAGTCAATCAAATTTCAATTGTATGATCTTGGAAAACTTTTGCCTTTATTGTACTGATATTAGCTATAGGTTACCATTGTCAATTGTATGATCCGTTATTGATTTCTGATTGTGCTTCTATGATATTACTAGCTTGTAATGTTTCACACTTTCACATGTGGTGATGTCTTCATGATGCCATTAACAGTTCTTTGTCACCCTTCTAAATTCCCCAACTGAATGCATTATCAGGATGACTGAACTTGCTTTCATAATGTTGTTCTTTCCATGTCAGTGTTACTATTTACTAGATATTGTTTTTAACTTTCATGGATATTGTTTTACCACTCACAATCCTGAAGCCAAAATGTCCAAAATTGGTATGTCAATTTGAAAGTCTGCAGATGTGAGAGTTAAGAGGGGTAATAGGTGACAAGTTGTGAAAAGGAAGGGTAGAAGGTTTATGAAAGATAGGGGTAAAAGATAAATAAAAAAAAGGGGATTTAGAAACATCTTTCTTCTTTCTCTTATCAAACCGAGCGAAGTGAGGTTTCTCTCGTGACTCTTTTTTGCACTTTGTCCGTCTGTCTGTCCTCAAAAAAAGAGAGCCTGAGAGGCCCCCTCCTCTCCCCTCTCCACTCTCCCGCCTCCCCCTCCTCTCTCTCTCCTATCTTCCCTCTCCCTCTCCCATCTTCCCACTCCTTCCTCCTCCTCCCCTCTCCCCCCTCCTCTTCGCCACTCGGTTCCACCGCAAACGGTAATCTAGTATAGATGTTTGCTGGATTTCCTTCCCTGCTGCCTCTCTGATCCTGCCCTTGCTAGACACATTTTTTTACACCAACGGCACGCTGCCAGCCTCATTCATGGCTGTTATTAGTTATGTGATATCACCCGGCCAAAAGGTGAGGAGTTTGATAAGGCTTCTTCTTTTAATATGTTGGATGGATCAACTTCCAGATCCTTCATTGCCAGACTTTGACTTGTAAGCACCCCTTTGTTGCAAACCTGTAGAGCTTGGAAAAGGTTCAAGAAAACCTTATGTGTCTCCATGCAGCCATGGGCCACATGCCATACAAGCAGTTAAGAAACAACCTAAATTTAATTCAAAAACATTGAAGAGATAACATGTTAATCAGAGAAAATAGAAAATTCTGAAAAATGTTTGAAATAGATATAAATGTATTGAGTCAATAACTGTTGTAAAAAGCCCACTAAAGCACGTTTAAGCCCTTGCTTAGAGATTTTGACATTGTATGTATCATCTTTTCATCTTGATGCTCATTGGTATCATTTATATTTTAGTGTTAGTTTCTTATTTTCTTTATTAGTTATGAACTTTCATAATTGTTCATTTCTCTATTTTTTCTGTTTATTTTATTTTTATTTTTCGAAAAGACCGCAGCATCTTTTGTTGCTAAAGACCGCTAAAGCCTAAGATACCCTTGCCAATTTGCTCCCACCTTTGCTTTCTATAAAATCAAATGAATATAGTGAGGATGCCTGGCTCAATTGTAAAGGCCTCTGAGAGCAAGTTTTTGGTTCAGGTCCTGGCTATGGCCTTTCTTCCACAGAAGGGGGGAAAAAGTCAATAACAAGTAAGGCCATGAATAGCAATTAACAATCAATACTCAACTGGTGACATGATTATGTAACAAGAAGCAATAAAATGCAGCCAGGAGGTAGGCTGTAATATGGAAAGGGATTTGAAGCCCTTTGGTGGAGGGAAGTAGGTTGTGCAAGGGCTTAAGTGCAGCTGTCTAGAACCAGAAATGGAAGGAGGAGAAAGAAAGATAAGGGATAGATCCAAACAAGTAACTATTTAATCCACAAGACTTCCAAACTGTCTGCAACTTTTTTTCATTTCAGTCAAGGATGAATAAATTATTCTCTGACTCCTTTCCCCTTAATTACTCGCCAAGTTATTTTGGCTTATCTGCTACTATGGGGTTACTTATGCAGATGATGTACCACCTTTCGCCTTACAAGAGGATAAAGTTGTTGAGATACAAGGTGAACCTACTGGAATGCACAAAGCATTGGAACTGATTGCTTCTCATTTAAGGAAGTTTCTTGTCGACCGGAGTGTAATTCCGGTATTTGAACTGAGTGTAAGTTATCTTGTTTTATTTTTTGATTTTCTGGCAATCACCTACTTTTACCGGTAAATTATCTGTTTTTACTTTTGCCAACATTTTGTTAATCTATCTTGCAGATGTCAAGGTCTATCTCTCAGATGCAGCATAACATGCCACCTCCTCAACCTTGGGGCCATCCTCAAGGCCCTCCACCAAATCTTGGCGGTTCAGGTTTTGCTGGAAATCCACAGTTCATGCCTCCAAGGCCGCATGATAATTTCTATCCTCCACCGGACATGCCTCCCTATGAGAAACCACCCCATCATGGTATATCTACATTTGGTCGGGATGCGCCACCCGTGGGAGTTCATACATCAAGCAATCAACAGCTAGGCAATCAGGTATTTCATTTTATGTGTCCAGCAACTTTGGTAGGAGCTATCATTTAAACATTTATTGACCAAATTATATGGATTGGCCTTGCTTGGGGGAATTTAACAGGTGACACAACACATGCAAGTTCCAATATCCTTTGCTGATGCTGTGATAGGGGCAGCTGGTGCTAATATTAGTTATATCCGTAGAGCCAGTGGGGCAACCGTGACAATACAGGAAACAAGAGGTGTGCCTGGAGAGATGACTGTTGAGATTAATGGGAGTGCCACACAAGTTCAAACTGCCCAGCAGTTGATACAGGCATGTCTTGCCTCTTTCTTCTCCTTAGAATTTGCTGTTCTGGTTCTAATTTTGCATGCTAGCTTTGATCTTTTCATAGGCATTACATCATGCAAGTTACTGTCAAGTGTTATTCATGTTAGATGGCCGTCAAGAAATGACAACTAGGACATTTGTTTGCTGTTGCAAGGTACAGTGCCTGACTTCATGCCTGGCATCCTGGGTTTGATGCGATAGCTATATCGTAGTGGTTGGAGGTTGAACACGCCTGGTCCGCCCGCTTTTAGACAGTGGAATTTATGAAATTCCATATAATATAGGTTTTAGTGTCATTTTTTCAAAAATTATTGATCATCATTGTTCCTGTGGTAATTGCAACGTGAGAATCCATGTGTTTTTTTCATCAACATAAAAAATAATCCTCAGTAACATGTTATTTAGAAATTTAGGAAGATATTTTGTTTCTTTTCCACGATTCATATGTATGGTGTTTAAGGTTTATTTATTGTATATAAACAATACTAATTCAGAAAAATAAAGTTCAACATGTTTCCTTGGTGTTCTAAAACACAACTCTTGGCACCTTTCAACTTCACAAAACCACAAAGTTCAGCTCTGTTCTTGCAATCAGTTCATAGGAGCCTTGCTACCTCATGGCAAGCTCTTTTTCAGCACAAATAAGAAAATAAGCAAATGCAACACTTTTATCACAGATAGGCATTCATCTCCATCTATCATCTATTATCCAGCTTTTAGGTTTTTCTTAGCGCTACTTAAATTAAGGCTTCTAGAGCATGTTTTAAATTTCTTCTGGTAGTGTTCTCCTTCAGGTGTTTGTAATTTTGGTATGGGCTAGTTTGTAAAGGCCAAAAAGGTTTTACAGAATGAAACAAAAGAAGATTTGGGTCGTGAACAAAATTCCTGAGAACCACCCATATTCCACAGTACGAAAGAAAAGTACAAATCCTCTTGAAACCCAAAAGAAGAATGAAACTGAAGAGAGCTAGAGGGGAATATAGAGAGAAAATAGGGAGGAAATTAAGATGACTGGAACACATCCTCGCCTCCATGCTATCCCAACGGCAATGCTCTTTGCTTTTAGAACCCAACTGTTATCTGTGTTTAAGATTTGTGAAAGGAGACAAGGTTAAATTACTGATGTTGGTGGGTTGGGTTTTGGGACGCAATGTTGATACCATGATGGACATAAATCCTCCTTTCTGCATTTTATTTGTTACATTGCTTTTGCGTTTGGACATCCTACTCCTATCTAAATATATTATTATATCTTGATAAGTTTAATCAATCCCTCTCAAATTATAACATCTTGCTTGTTAGCTCCCAAAACCTAAGGTAGCACACTATTTTTTTAGAATTGTTTATATTCTAGGTTCACAATATTTTCTAAGGTCAAGTTAAAAAAAGTATAAAATTGTATGGTTTCGGACCCTCTTTTAAATTGTATTTTGATTCCCCCCTCCCCTCCCCTTTTATAACTTCACTTATTTTATATTATATCCTTACTTTAGGCTCAATATTATTGAAAATTTAATTTATCTTTTAAAAGGGTCCTTAGATTGAGCATTCATGTTTTGGCAGACGACTAAATTATGATTCTAAAATCTTGAAATTATTTATCTTGTTTAGGCTCAATATTATTCACTATAATTTTAATTTATCTTTTAATTTTGCTATTACAATATAGATGTCTGAAATTCTGAACCTGAAAACCCTATGAAATTGCCAAAGAACTCAAATAAATGGGGTCCTAATAAGATGGTGATTAAACCCTGTTACAAGACTTTCTGTAGGCTGTCCAAAAATCTCAAAAATCACTGAAGACAAAGCCTCAAAAACACGGACCTTAGACCAAACATGAGGGTCACATTTCAACCCCAAATGCGGTTGTCGCACTTCATCAACAACGCGAAAGTAGCGTTCTTTGACAAACGCGAAGGTCGCGTTCTCTGAAAAACGCAAAGGTTGCTTTATTGCTTCAAAATGCGGACCTCAACTAAGGTCGCGCTTTCAACTTCAAAATGCAAGCCTGTGTAGCTCTGCGTTTCAACACTAAACGCGAGCCTGCGAGCTCCGCGTCTCAACGCTAAAGTGAGGTCCGTGTCAAGCGCAAAGCCCGCATATCTGCTGTAACAGACAACAATAACTGGGTTAATTACACCCACATTTTCTCCACTTAATGGGGTGTTATGGAGAGATTTAAGGGTCAGTTACACCCAAAATCCTCTATAAATAGCTATGAATAGCTAGAGAATACCCCCCGAAGGTTGAGGGCAAAGAGGCATGCTTGAGTCCTGAAGCTGGATAACCACAGAAGGCTAAAGCTGAACATAAGGCTGCTGTACACACATTGTGTGGAAGATAGGAAAATAGAAGACTCTTTGCAACTTGCTGAGTTCAAATTTAATCTCTTTGAGATTTCAGTCATGTTTTAAGGTTTTATACCTTACCACTAGCTGTCAACGAGAGCAAGAAGATTCAAGATCAAGCTTCCGGTTCGGCTCGTTATTGGAGAACAAGTTTCACTCTCTACCGAGACACAAAGAACCCGACATTAATCAAAGGGGAGATTCAACTACTCTCCCCTCTTTCTGTAATTGAATTTTGATCCATTGTAATCTTCTTATCAATCAATTAAAGATTTTTATACGCCTCAATTTTTCGGCTAACAGAAGGTGGTGACTCCACTGGGAAATATTTTCTCTGCCGATAAGAAGGCCGTAGCGCAAACTGACCTCAAGCTTCTCGGATCAATCGTCGAACCGCTCGCTGTCAAATTCGACCAAGAGAAGTTTGAACAACTTTTCTCCTCGGGCTCCATTAGCCCCAAATTCACGCTGCAATATCGCAAAGTCTCAAGTGAGACTAGCTCTCAAGTCTTTTTTGCAGGTTTCTCAAAGGAGCTTCTTCGGAAGCTAACCGTACGCTTTTTGATAAAGCAAACAGTTCAGCCTTTTAAAGTCTAAGCAATCTCCCTTGGAGCCAACACGACTTATGATGAAGTCTCCCAGGAGACCCACCAGACCAGTGTTGCAGCTCAAGGCCGACATAACGGCAGAGTCAATCTCGCCGTTATACTCCTCTCGAGACGGAGCAAACTTGATTTGCAAGGGGTTCGCAACAACTCCTGTGAGCTAAGCGGAATGCTGATTGGCGACGAAGACATCGAGTTCTGCATCAGCAAGCAGAAGCAACTGCTGATGACAATGATATTGGCACTAAACACGAGGCTCAGGTTCAGACCCGCGTTTCTGTGACAAAACGCAATGCTCGTGTTCATGAGCTGTCGTTTCAGCGACACGACGCGATGCTCGTGTTCGGCCTCAAGCTGTACCGAAACATAAGGTCTAGTCTCACTTCAAGAACGCGAGACCCGCGTTTAGCCTAAGGCCGCGCCGAAACACGACCATAGCGTTTTAATTTAGAAAAGCGAGGCTCGCGTTCAGATGCAGACGGTACCTAAACGTGACCTTTGTATTTCACTTTAGAAACGCGAGGTTCGCGTCCGGCCCCAAGTGGCCAAGTTCATTATTGAACTGAGAAACCCTCAACCCATAGGTTCGAGGCTACTAGTTCTTCAAATACCCCTGCAACAAGTCTGTGGGACTACTTGACAAAAAAAAGAGGAGTGTTCATCAAATCGCTCCTTAGTGCCATTACGAGCAGGTCATCTCGGCGGTGCTCTCTGATTGCCATTGCGGCTTCCAAATGATTAAGTCATCAATTTTGAGCCGACTGTCAAAGTCTTCAAACTCAAACTCGGCCAAGAGATGATCTAGCAAGAAAAAATCACTCTGACGTTAGCACCTGGAGGTGACTTCCAACATGGTGGGTCCAAGCACCATATCAAGCAAGTCGAAAGGAAGCAACTTACCTTTAGTTATGAGAAATCAGACACTGAATGTTCCTCAGGCTTGAAAGAAATACTGATCGAGTCTGAAGGAATTTACCAACACACTCGGATCTGAACCGGAGCAATTACCCTGATCGACTACAACTTGCTGGCCAGAGGGAATGAAGCGAATGATGGGCACTTTGCCATAGCGGAATCCCATTCATCCAACTCTTACATGGAGACGGAAGCCTTTGCATATATGGCTAACACTCCAAAAAAGGTAGTCAGGAAATTCAAAGAGCAATCTCGGGTGCAACAAGCGCAACACATTATGCTCCAAGCCCAAGAAGAGTCTATCAATAATCTTAAGAAGATAATAGCTCTCTTGCTTGACAAGTAGAAGAGGGAAAAGCTCAAAAACTGGCGCTTCTTCCAACAAAAGTAGGGGTAAATAGGAGGGTGAAAAGTCTACCTCAGAACACTCCGATGGCAATGAGAATAATTTCGGATATGAAAATCTTGAGTCTTCTGAAGAACCAGAGAATTCAAAAGCCGAAGATAGTCATGTCAGGAGGATGAGCGAGCTTGAAAAACGCCTCAAAGCCATTGCAAATCGAAGCGATCTTCAAGAAGTGAGGGTGATCAGACCCTACCCGGTTGAGTGGGATGTTGCTCCCTACCCTCCCAGGTTCAAGGCACCAACTCTACATACCTTCGATGACAAAAGTTCCCCGAACCAATACATATACTACTTCAACTCCAAATCTGGGAATGTAGTATCAAAAGATGCTATCATGGCTCGTTTATTTATCGGCAGTCTCAAGGGGTTGCCTTTGAATGGTTTATGAAGCTCTATGCTGGCTCTATCAAGAAATGGGCCGACTTGGAGAAGTTATTTCTGGCTCGCTTCTTCGAAGATGACACAGAGATATCTGTGCCAACTCTCCTCGCCACAAAGTAGAAGAAAGGAGAGTCGATCAAGACGTTTGTGGAGAGATTTCAGAATATGGTGCTCCAATGTCCAAGCAGCATGATTCAGTCTACGTTGGTAGAAACTTGCCGTCACAACCTGCAATTCGCGCTCCTGGTTCAAATAAGAGTAGCTGAATGCCACACTTGAAAGCAGCTAGTCTTACAAGGCGAAAAGGCAGAAGAAATCGTTGCAAGAGTCAAGGCTGTAGAAAAAGAAGGTAAGTTATGTCAAGAGAAGTCAACGTGACGCGCTCTAGACCAAAAGATATCTAGCAATAAAGAATACATCTTCTGCCAAAAATTCAACCAGGTTTTTCCTGGGGGTAGCCGGTAACAGGTTCCTTGGATTCATCATACTATCCAAAGGAATCCACCTCTATTAGGTTCGAGGAGAGTACAAAGTTCGACATGAAGACTTAGTACCCTACCACAACGCGTCTATCAACATGGCTGAGAAGTTCAAAAGCTTTTACATCGATCATGTACCTCGCCAATATAATGCACATGCATTGGTGTCTTTTGCCGCTTCATTACTCTTTCATCCGGAGCAACAAAGAAAATATTCATCCAAAACCGTGACTTGTACTGCCTAAAATTTGCCTTTGAAGACACTGAAACCCCGAAAGGAGATCTTCAAGTCAAAGAGGTTCTTGAGACTTCAACAAGTCTAAAACTCAGGGATTGGCGATTCTCATTCATCAACTTTGTCTTATACGACATTCTGCTCGATGATCCCAAAGAAGCTGCCGCGATCAAGAGGAAAACTTCTCGATTCTATTACAATGTGACCACGCGAACATTATATCGTCGATCATATGATGGAATCCTACTCCGCTGCCTTTCACACAAAGAGGCACATGGGGCACTCAAGGAAGCTCACGATGGTACATGCAAAGCTTACCAACCAGGACCCAAACTCGGGGATCGACTCTCAAGACCTGGTTATTATTGGCCAAAGATGATTTTTGACGCTATCGCTTATGACAGATGATGTCACACCTGTTAGATTCATTGTGACTTCATACATCAAGCACCATGCCATCTTCATCCAATGTCTTCTTCATGGTCATTTGAGATGTGGAGAATGGACGTCATTAGGCCCATCAACCCACTGATTACTTCTCAAAATACCGGCGGAAGCTATCCGTCTAAAGGAAGCAAAAAATCCTACATGATCAAGTTTATCAAACATCACGTAATATACCACTTCGGTGTTCCTCGACAGATTGTCCAATGACAATGGACCCTAATTTGTCAGTCAAGCATTTCAGAGATTTTGCAGTAAGTTCAGAATTCAGAGTGTATCTTCGAAGACATACTATCCTGCTGCCAACGACCTTGCAGAAGCCTTCAACAAGACAATTAGAAAACTTCATAAGAAGTTTGTCTCGAAAAGTCAACGGGCTGGGACGAGACGTTAGGCGAATGCCTTTGGGCTTACCGCACAACGATCAAAACCCCAACGAAGGCTACACCATTTTCTTTGGTATACGGATGTGAAGTCGTACTTTCACTAGAAATTCAGATTCCATCTCTGCGTATTGCACTTACGACAGAGATGGCGAATGAGGAAAATCATCGACTGCACCTCCAAGAGCTGGAAGCTTTAGACGACAAACGCCTACAAGTTTAGCAACAGATCGAGCTTTACCAAGCTCGAATCTCCAAAGCCTTCAACAAAAAGGTCAAGGAACGTATCTTTAAGAAAGACGACCTTGTCTTAGCTGTCGGATGACCCATGGTCATGGCACATAAGACGGAAGGAAAATTCATCCCTAAATGGAAAGGTCCCTTCGTAGTAGAATCAATATACTCGAATGAAGCCTACCACTTAATCAGTCAAGAAGGAGATCGATTCATGATGCCCATCAATAACAAATTCTTGAAGAGATGTTACTCCTGATTGCATTTCACGACTACCATGTTCAACATTACACCTCTGGACAGTCGAAAAATTCCATCGATATAATACTATATGTATTTATAATCCCCATGGAAATATATCAAATACTTTTCCAGACAAAAAGTCACTCAAAGTGACAGCAATCCAACGCCTCCAACGACTAAGAATAGAGAGACACATTGGCTTGTAAGTCTAATACAAAATCCTTGACAACTCATCATGCTGACGGGAATAGAATGGCTAGCCTAATTTAAACGATAGTTGGTAAAGACAAACCAAACCGTTGATAGCTGAGGGTTTGCTAAAAATCCAAGGGAGTTAATCCCACCAGTCCTACCAAAATCCTTTACCAATTCCTTTCCTAGGAATGATAGGTTTACAAAAAACTGTATTTATTTTCTCAGCGAAATGAATTACAGATCGAACCTGTCATGTTAAAAAAAACACATCTGACAGTAGAACTTCAATATACACCCAACGAATAAAACTTCTATTTGTCAATATCCTCATGCGGAATGGCAAATTCACAAACTTGCTCAAATCTCAAAACAAATCACTGTTACGTTTAAAATCACACTTCTGGCAGTGAAATTTCTACTTGTTAATTATCTTCAACAGAATGACAGGTCCACCATTTGCTCAAATGGCAAATCCGATTACTATTATGTTAAACATTACAACTCTAACACTAAACAAATCTCTGTCAAGTTAACATCACACCTCTGATAATTCAATTTGCTTATAATTCAATTTGCTTATATCGCAAATCCATCTCACTGTTAAGTTAACCTTAAACCTATAGCACAACTTACTGTTAAGTTTTAAATCACACTTCTGACATTTATCTTCTCAATTTTCTTAACGAAAATGAGATCTCTGGTTAATACTACACCTTTTCGCTTGCTAAGTTAATATTACACCTCTAGCAAATCTCACTGTCAAGTTAAAAATTACACCTTTGACAATAAGACTTTCTTTTCAATTCTCTTCAATGAAATGACAGGTCCATTAAATTTGCTCAAATCGCAAACCAATCACTGTTATGTTAACATTACATCTTTAATAGTCATCTCCTCGATTTTCTCAGTAAAAACGAGATCCTTGGGTTAAATGACACCTCTCCTACTCAACTTTCTTAATGGAGGTATCCAACTTTTAATTGCTAAGGTAACTGTTACCTCTAGCAATCAAAACTCATCGCTTTGGTCTGTCTGATGCAGTGTTCTAAAAAAAGGTTTAAGCGGCCGATTAAACGGCCGCTTAAATGTTTTTGGCTTGAAACCGAACAGAACTTGAAAAAAGCGGTCGGATTACTCGGCCAAGCGATTAATTCGCTTAAGCGACGATTAAGCATCTAATCGGTGATTAATTAGTGTCCGTTTAAACATTATTCAATCATTTTCTAAATGGGTTCGAATTTCGAACCCATTAAGCTAACTGAACTCAAACCCGATCAATTATTACTTTTCTAAATGGAGGTACATTGATGTACTTTAAACTGATTGACATTATTTCCTTTTAAATTCCTCTTAGTACTAGCAATTTAATTTTTTAAGTTATATTTGCTATACATTTTATAATTTTTTTAAGAGTTTATAGAATTCATATTTGCATGTTTTAAGTATTATAATATTATTATATATGAAAATAATAATAAAACGTGCAATCCGTTTAATCACTGTTTAAACCGTTTAAGCATTATGCGCTCCCGGACCGCGCACGTACCGTAACCGCTTTTTAGAACATTGGTCTGATGTTCCAACAAAAAGAAAACTGACGCAACAGACTTGCTGACTGAGGTCTGACTATTGCAGACAGTTTAACAATACACTGACAGAAGTCAACAACTCAACGAGTTTGATAATACACCGACAAACAAATCAGAGTTCAGAGAAGTTTCAAACTGAGTTTCTAGATACTTACGATGATGATCTTCCCTGAGGGCTTTAAGCAGTTCAACAGTACACTCACGAAGACCATAATCCAGACAAGACCAGGCTCAGGACACTTCAAGAGATTGCCAGTCCATTCACGAAGATCTAAGTTAGCATGAAGTCAAAAGTGTTCCAAAATCATTCCCAGTCAAACATAGAGTTTCGAAAACTTTGGAGGGAGTTCTGTAGGGTGTCTAAAAATCACTAAAAATAAAGCCTAATAAACGCGGACCTCAGACCAAACGCGAGGGTCGCGTTTCAACCCCAAACACGGATGTCGCACTTCATCAACAACGCGAAGGTCGCGCTCCTTAACAAACGTGAAGGTCGCGTTCTCTGACAAACACGAAGGTCGCTTTATTGCTTCAAAATGTGGATCTCAGCCAGGGTCGCATTTTTAACTTTAAAATGCAAGCCTGTGTAGCTCTGCATTTCAAACTAAATGCGAGCATGTGAGCTCTGTGTTTCAACGCAAAAGTGAGGTCCGCGGCCAGCGTGAAACCCGCGTTATTACTGTAACAGACAACAATTAACTGGGTCAATTACACTCACATTTTCTCCACTTAATGGGGGGTTATGAAGAGATTTAAGGGGTCAGTTACACTCCAAAATCCTCTATAAATAGCTATGACTAGCTAGAGAATACCCCCCGGAGGTTGAGGGCAAAGAGGCATGCTTGATGCTCGAGTCATGAAGCTGGATAACCATAGAAGGTTAAAGCTGAGCACAAAGCTGCTGAGCACACATATTGTGTGGAAGAGAGGAAGAGAGAAGACTCTTTACAACTTGCTGAGTTCAAGTTTAATTTCTTTGAGATTTCAGCAATTGCTTAAGGTTTTATATCTTATCACTGAGCTGTCAACGAGAGCAAGAAGATCCAAAATCAATGTTCATGTTCGGCTTATCAATAGAGAATAAGATTCACTCTCCACCGCTACACAAAGAATCTGGCATTAAACAAAAGAGAGATTCAATCACTCTCCCCTCTTCTGTAATCAGATTTTAATTCGTTGTAATCTTCTTGTCAGTCAATTAAAGTTTTTTACACGCCTCAATTTTTTGACAAACACTTTCCATATTGTAAGGTTTAACAGAATAAAAGTAAATAAATTTCTCAATGTAAGGACACAAGGCTCTAGATTCATCTTGTTTTAGTTAACTCATGAAATTCAAAATGCATAACAAACCTGAAATATATAATTCTATTTGTAGTTGAATTGAGTGACTTTCTTTTTCTTTTTCTTTTTGAGAACTTAAGTGGTTTTCATATCCTACGGAAGTTTCATCGTATCTTTGCTTAGTTGATTGTGTTAGTTGATCTGCAATATGTTTTGACCGTGTTGTAAATGTTGGTTTACTCGCCATGTGTAGGTCATCTTAATGTGGGAGTAGCAAAAAGGAACATGTGTACATAATTACTCGAATGACTTGAGTAACTCTTAGAATATAAAAATATTATCCTTACCCTTGTCATAATTTCGGAGTTCTGGTGTAGCAGCATAGATTTTAATATGGTATCAAAGCAACCCAGGTTTAATTCTCATTGGGCACGCATTTAAAAAGCGAATTAAAAAAAACACCTCTGCGTAAAATGCCCAGGTTTCGGCCCATGCAGAGGGCGCTCGATAGTAACATAAAGTCATTGGTGTAGTGGCAGGGACTTCAATAGTAACCCTCATAATGCCTTAAGTAATTAAACGTTCATTTATTTTGGTTTCTGGGGTGGTACAAACTTAAAGCTATTTCTTAGATTTAGCAATATTGATGTTTGGAAGCATATAATCATTAAATTAATAAGAGTTGTTACTGCACATGGTAAAAGATGCAACACTAGAACTAGCGGAGGCTTAGTCTATCCAAATGCCTATGTATGTCAGTACCAGAAGTGAGAACTTGGTTACATGAGCCAAACATGTCGAGCTTAAGGATGTTAATGTTTGTCCAATTTTTTAAGCGCAGCTTGAACCCTGTTCAAGCCCTGTTTGTTTAAGTTATTGAACTAACCCGAGCTTGTCTCTAGTTCTCAAGCCCATTTACAGTCAACGGTCTAAAGATGAAAGGCCTCAAGGGTCTTGAGGGGGTGAGGAATTTTATTATTTTGTTTATTATTATTATTATTATTATTATTATTATATCTTTGTGATAGTGTTCTTTTAACAACTCACAAATCTTATAGCGGAGTATGTGTTGGGATAAAGGGTTTTTTATTCAAGTGAAACATCAATATGGAATGGTCTAAAAGGTGTAAATTCCAAAGTAAATATTTTCAGATACCAACCCCCTTATTAAGCTTTTATTGAGCCTCTTGAGTCAAGCTGGATCCGGAGTTGAGTTGAGCTCAGCTCTGCCAAACTTCCTCCAATTATTTAGTCGAGCTTAAATTTTTGTGCAACTTGAAACTCATTAGGTGGGAATGAGCCCACGCTAGCTGTTACAAAGCTGATCTTTGATCTTGCCTAGCTCATTTGAGCCTTAATGATAATGAGGTAGCTAACGTGTGGATGGAGACAAACCAAGGTCTGAATATCATCTGATTACAAGCGCTCATCTCATATTGGCTTTTGGCCTACAACTTGAGATGATCTCGACCTAATACCATTGAAACCATTAATAACTGATACCGGAAATAATTGCTTCATTTTGAGTTCTCTCTCAAAATTCTAAAAGAAGAAGATAAACGGGCTGCTCCATGTCTCACGTCCGACAACTCCCATTGCCTGAACAACTTGTGTGCATATAATTGTTTAGATGCCCTTTTAGTGGCCCTTACTCTGTCTCTTGAGAACTACACGACTGTAGTGAAGTAAAGTGAATTTAAAGCTTCTAAGTAAATCAATCCCGGTGCCGATGGTATCAATTCAATCAAGTCATTGAGTAAAGAGCAATTTATTCAAGAATTTGCTGAAATCTAACCTTTATCATTACATTCAGCAACCTGCACTAGTTTATCAGACCTTTAGACTTGGTTATTGAAAAAATGTTGGGAGTTCAGGTTATACTTAAAGGAAATATCATGATCATAACCTCAAAGGAACTATGGTTCTACTTGAATTTCTTAAGATGCAGTACGAATAGGAATGTTAGATTATTTTTAAATATGGCTCAAGTCCCAAACACAAAGCCAATCAAGGAAGAGTTACACTACAATTCACGAGGATATTGAACCCAATTAATAAGCATGTTAGATGTCTAATTTCTATCATGAATTTTTTGTGCGATCCTTGCCATTCAAGCAATGCCTAAGTTGTAATAATAATCTTCTGGCTTATTCACTTATTAAAAAAGTGATCAAATTTCCATCTTCCCTGAAAACAATGTCACAATGTTGCTAATTATCTTAACAAATTTTTAGAAAATTTTAATTATTTTAATTTTTAATTTTTAATAGAAGTGAACAATACAAGCATGAGAAAACAATTGATATTCTCGATATTGCTAATATTGATACCATAAACCTTCATCCGGTATCAATGCTGGTTGCGAGATTCCAAACCTTGAGGCAGACTTGCTGCTAGTGTCAGCTTCTTGTTCAGATAAACTTGTAGTAAAGAAGCACGCCTATAATGTCAGAAAAGATTCGATATTTGACAGAGGAATTCAGTATATCTGGTTAGCATGCATTCCTAGGTCTCAGTGTTCTTGCAAAGATGATACCTCTTTACTGTACTGATTAGATGTCATTGAAGACAACTTCCATAATGAAGTTTTTGAGGATACAGTTGACTAGTCTTCCAGATCCAAACACAGAGGAGAGAGAAAGTTGGTACAGTCTATTGTACAGGTTGAACACTGCTTAAGTCTGTAGATGGCCTTGAGACCAGGAGAACATACAATATATTTGTACTTCTTCTTCTTGTTTTTTCCTCAAGATTAGTGAAGCAATGGCAGTGAGACGTATAATCTTTGGAGAACAATGAATAGCTACATTTCTTGCATGTGACTTGTACTTTTAGATATTTAATGGATCAGGTCAAGCTGAATCATGAAGAATGGCAATTGAAGAAAAAAGCCAAAGAAGTGACTGGTAATTATAGTTCAACATGTTTGTGAAGAGGGAACCTTTCTCATTATATCAGTGGCAAAATGAGATCCGCTTGTGGGAAAAATGAAAAAGATGCAGGAGGGGTCCTCACGAACTAGTGTTTGAAGCACATGATTAGATAAGTAAGGAACTCGGTTCGTTGTTTGTGACTAGAAACTGGGTAATATTCAATGTTAAATAAATTACCTGGCGAAAAAATGGCTATGGGGCATGCTTCAAAATCTTGATTTCGTTACTGATCTCGGTCCCCTTTTGGGTATCGGTATTGGGAGTTATGGCAGATTGGTTTGGAAATATCGGATTGTTGGTATCTATTGGTTAAATCTTTTTGAAAAATAATAAACGATACCAAAAATCGTATAGAAAATTGGCCACACTTTGACATGATGGAGTTGCTTCAACAAAATATTGCTCGAATTAGGCTTCAATAAAATATTGCTTAATAGTTTCTATTGTATACATTAACCGAAAGATAATGTATGCAATGTAACTAATTCAACTTATATAGGTACTTGCAAAAGTTATAATCACATGTTACATATTCTTTCAAGAATTTTTTGGAAATATAAGTCATAGCTTAGTGCAAGCGGGATTTGAACCCAGGCCTCGTACCCATTGTAAAGGTTTTTACCACTGTGCCACTGGCATATATTCTTTCAAGATTGAAATGCCTAAGCTGCTACTAACATAAGATCAAGTAGTAAAGTAACAATTAAAAGAATTCAATTAAATTAACATGCAATTTATTTAATTTAAACATGATGACATTCTAATTGAAATATTGCACATTTGCAAATAAAATGTTATGATATTCAATTGATTAAAATAGCGTGTATTTAATTAATTATGTCTATTAATTGAAAATAGATGTAATAAGTTTAAGAGTAATACAATTTTATTTAGATAGTTGAGGTCTATAATAAATTTATCCAATTTGATAATTCACTTTTAGCTCAAATTATGGGTTAAAAATCTTATTTGAAAAAGAGTTGAACTAGGCTACTTTTAGAAGTATTAAGATTGTGGATGCTCCCACTTGGAGTTTGTTGATACACTACTCAAGTTCAAGATTCACACCGTTGGATGTGATTTACTACTTATGAACTTGGTAGAAACAAATTTTAAAAGTATTTCGATACTTTTACTCATTCATTAAAGTGGTTACTTTTTAAATAATTTAGATACTTCAAAAGGATTGATTTTTTGGTCACTTGATGCATAACTAGAACAATATGAAAAATTTTAAAAGTATATTTCTAGCTAGTTTATAGATAGTAGATCACATCAAACAAAATGGATTTGAATTGAAGTGGTGTATCAACCAATTCAAAGTGGGAGTATCCAAAATCTACTTTCAAAAAATATTTAGCTCAACTATTTAAAAAATATTGAGATAGAAAGGTTATTTTGATAATGGTTTGTTATATTGGATTAAACCAAGTGCAACGAAGTGTTTCAGCTTTAGATTTTAACCTATATCTAAAGAGATTTATTTAAATAAAGAATTAATTTAATTATAACATGAATTATTATGTTGTGATAAGAGTGGCAAATAGGTTTCGACACGACTGATCAAACCCGAACCCAACTTGAAGTTTCGGGTATGGGTGAGACCCTTATTGGGAGATCGGCCTGAGTAATTTTAAAAAAATTTAGGTCGGGTCGGGTAGATCACATCAAACAAAATGGTTTTGAATTGAAGTGGTGTATCAACCAATTCAAGGCGGGAGTATCCAAAATCTACTTTCAAAAAAAACCTAGCTCAACTATTTAAAAAAATATTAAGATAGAAATGTTATTTTGATAATGGTTTGTTATATTGGATTAAACCAAGTGCAATGAAGTGTTTTCTTTGAGATGAAGATTTTAACCTACATCTAAAGAGATTTATTTAAATAAAGAATTAATTTAATTATAACATGAATTATTATGTTAAGGGTGGCAAATAGGTTTTGACACGACTGGTCAAACCCGAACCCAACTTGAAGTTTCGGGGATGGGTGAGACCCTTATTGGGAGATCGGCTTGTGTAATTCAAAAAAAAAAAAAAATTAGGTCGGGTCGGAGATTGGGAGATTAGCTCGAGTAATCCAACAAAAAAGTTTAGGTCGGGTCGGGTTGACCTGAGTTGACATGTGAAAATTTGGTCAGTCGGGTTGACACCACCTTGCATGACTCGTTGGAAGTTCTAAAGTCAAGTTGACACAACCCCACCTGACCCGTAAAGTATTAAAGCATTAATTAGTTATTTTGAACAATTGAGTAATTTGAGTTGTCGATATAATGTGTAAGTCTAATGGTTTTAACAACAACGAATTAGAAGAAAGCACATTTTTTGAACGGACCTACCTGGTTCGACCCACTTGAGGTCGGGTGACTCGAATAACTGTGGGGTTGGGTATGGGTGAAAGTCAGTTGACCAAGTAGTAAAGGCTATATTTAGGTCGGGTCGAAGTTGACCCAACCTGAATCAGAGCTCCCTATGTTGTGATAAGCTCAATTTAACTGCAAGGAAAAGGATAAAGCAGTGACATGGGTGAAGGTAAGTCACATAGGTTCATTGTAAAATCCATCCTCTTGCCCTTGATCCTTGCCCAATGAGAGCCCAAGGGAATTACTTTTCCTGTCGACAACACTCCAAGATAAAAAGGATAAAAAGACAAAATAAAAATGAAGAAAAACAAGCTTCTCAATCACTTTGAAGTAGTGGAAGCAAGTAATTCCGCCCTCCACTATCACCTGCAGACATCATAACCACAACACATCTAGCTTCACACCTACTACCCCCGGGCCAGCCACAACCACTCTTTTTTGTTTGGCTAGTTTTCTTGTATCAGATTGTTTTGGCTAGTTTTGCCAAAATCTATCGAAACAAAAATATATCATGAAGGAACGTTTTGTTGCGCTTGAATTTGAGAAAACACCCATGCTTTTGGATCACTTGGTTTTAGATGTTAAGATGCATTGTTGGCTTTCTTTTCCTATTTTTATATGTGGTATGTTTTTTGTTGTTGTTTTATATGTTAAAAATATGTGGTGGTGGTTTCATTTTTTTAAATATTTTTGAATATTTTTTTCTATTTATTTTCTTTATTTAGGGTTGTTTTTAATATTTTTAAATTAAAAAAACCGTGTAGCTTTTGCTTCATGCTACACAACTCTTTTAGCTATTAGGAGGTAGAGCATTAGGCTTTATGCTATCTCCATTTTCAATATTGCTATGGAATTAACACACTAGCTCATAGAAGGTCCAACGGTTCGAATTTGTTGATCCTTTCCTTTATAATAAACCTACCCTAGGTCTGGATAGTAGTTCATTGGAGATCATGGATAGTAGTTCATTGGAGATCACATCTCTAATATATAACTAGTTCAATGGAGATCACATTTCTAATATATAACTAGAGAATGGGTGTAGCTGGCCGTGGGAGACCAGACACAACCGTATTTTTTTCATTTCTTTTCGTGGGCTTCGATCCAATTGAATTACAAGTGGTTCACGGTGGATTCCTTAAAAAATCTGGGTCCCACTCCCACCTTATTATCGAATGGAAAAGAAAAGCTCCCTCTTCCCATTCTCGCATGTGGGTAGCACTAATATCCCAACAAATTTACACGTAAATGATCATGAAACAAATTTAATATGCATAACTGTAACCTATGAATTAGTTCCATGCATTTTACACCAAGGAGATAGATAGTTTATAGGCTTTGATTTATGTCGTGGGCCCCATAGGATTTTGAATTCAATAATCCCATTCAAGGGAAATAACTTTTACAATATAGTCTATATAACGATATTTTTGCATGTGTTTTATAGGAAACAATTTCCTACGTATTTTATCTATTTTGTTTAGAAAATATAGTAATCTTATGTAAATGCACTAAGTATACCTGAAAATTATCCATATTTGGACATCTTATACCTTATTGAAATTTCTATAAATTATGAATGATATATCCAAAACCTATAATTTGGAGAATTGGTTATTGGTGATGCTAGGTTTTGAGCTAAGCTATTGCATTTTCTTAAAAGGAAAAAGGAAAACTATAATTTTTTTTAAAAAAACTCTTTAATGCTTTTATAACACTTTTTCGTAAGTAGTCTAGAAAAGTTTATGAAAGTTATTTCATAGTATCTACTTAGCACGTGCAAAAAAATATTTTATTTATACATTTTAAGTTAGATATACTCTTAATCTATTAACTTGCATATACAATTGTCTATAAAATTAAGTTTTTATTATTTCCAAACATAAAACTTTGATGTATAAATGCTTAACCTTTAATATTAACTTTACGTCCATCCTATTGCCTTAAGAGTTAATACTTTATACTTTTGTAAAAATATGTCACAATTTGTTTGGAGAATAATATACACCTTAATATTCGTACAACAGAGATGCGCATGCTTCGTTGGATGTGTGGTAACACGCGGAGAGATAAGGTGATAAATGAGGATATTCGTACTAAGATAGGTGTAGCCTCTATAAAAGAGAAGAAAACGCCTACAATGGTTTGGTCATGTGCGACGTAGACTTACAGATCGCCAGTCCGGCGAGTAGAGCGTATCAATTTATGACAAGTTAAAAGAGCGCAGGGGAGACTGAAGAAAACATGGATGGAGGTAATACGACAAGATATAGAAGCTAAAGGTTTTAGTGAATGCATATTTCTTGATAGGAATGAGTGAAGAAAGCTGATCCATCTGCCCAATCCGGCGTAATTCTCTTTGGTTCATGTAGCCTACCCCAAATACTTGGGACAAATGGCTTAGTTGTTGTTGTTGTTGTTGTAATACACACCTTAATATGTCTTTTCTTGTGTATAGCTTCTTATGCTATCTTTATATCGTTTAAAATTTTTTGCATGTTTAATAGTGTGCCAGGACGTGGTTTATGCACATCTGAAGGATTTGATAAAATGACAAGTCATTGAAAAATAGTAATATATTGGCAAAAGCGATTATAAAAAAGTGAGTTTTGTGAGTATATTACCATTAGCAATTAACAGAAAATTTCATTCTCTTTATTATACACGTTTACAGAATCAAAACTATATTACAAAAATTTAAAATTTAGTATAAATTTTCATTGCCACGTGCATTTGCACGTGCCCAGAATTCTAGTATACATAGTATCATCATCATTGTCATCTTCTGAGTCTTTTCTCATCAAAATGTGTCCGGTTAATAAGCAGGGGGCTCAGGAAAAGATTTGATAAAAGTTTTATGACAGGTGGATATCAACGCTTTTTAATTAGTATTAATATTTCTTGTCGAGGAAACTATAGACAAGGTAGGGGCTTGCCATAATGCTGGAAGACCTGTCTCCTCCAAATTCACCATGATAATCGAAAAGTTCTCCATGACGAGGGAAAGATGATGATTTTGCTGTAGGGAACTGTATTTATTCATGTCTGAGGTAGGTACTATAAGCCAATAGCCAAACATAGCATATCCTTGAATTGGGAATGTGTATAGAATATAGTGAAGCAAATATTTTTACTAGAGAAGTGGGAAATGATTAAAGAAACATTTCAATCAAGCTCATTGACAATTTTCTACGTGAGTTGCAGAAGTTTTTATGGGTTTTAAAGTCTCTACCTCTACACCAAACTATTAAGTTCTGGTGAGAATTGAGGATGATATTTTATATTCTAACAATGGGATACTACGTCTACAAAGCAAAAATAATATTGCTTCAACAATACAAGGGATGCTAGATGATGTTTTAGCTGCTTTGGAGGTTCCATGGTTTCGTGCCCTTGTGGGGGAAAACTGCTGAGTATGTATGTGCTCATAGTAATCTTCATTTGAAAAATCCTGACTCTCCCAATTCGTCCGAGGAAACTAGGGGAAAATAATATCAAAGTGAGCCAGACATTACTTCCTATTATTTTGTCAAGGAGAAGTGAGAGAATGTTGTCTTTATGCACTTTGTTTTCATAGTATGATTAAATTGTCTGTTTGCAGAAAGATTAACAAAAATAAATGGCTAAATTGCATTAAGGTACCTCAAACTTTCACTAACTTTGCACTTAAAACCCTATTGTTTTTAAGTTAGTGAAATTTTAATCCATTTATTTTTGTCAAATACCTCAAAGATTGTATGAAAGCTAAATTGGTGGAACTTTTATTGGGAAATGGTTCTGAAGTTTAATGGTGTATTCCATTACTGTTTTGTGTTACTATCCTTGTTCGGTTTGTATAGTTGACAACCATTGATTCTACTGCAGAATTTCATGGCTGAAGCGGGTGCCCCGGCACAGAGCACAGCACCCCCTGTTGACCATGGTTACAGCTCTTATGCGTCATCTTATGGCTCGGCATACGCTCCCCCAGTCAACTCTGGTCCTGCTGCCCCCCCTGGTGGAGGTTATGGTTCTTCATATGGTTCAAGTTATGGATATTAAACATGAATGTGTCTGAGCTAACAGTAAAATTTTAGTGTGATCCCCAACTCTCAAAAGGGAAACAGGCTAGTTTTTTGAACTGATGGATGGGACATAAGAGTTAGTTGTGGCCAGAAAATTAATTATGTTTTGCAGATTGCTATTAGATATGGTTATTAGCACTGGGATGTAACTCGACTGTTTTCTCCTTACTGCTCATTGAGTTTTTCTGTTGCCTTTTCTATATGCATGCTTGTCGGTTGCTCTCTTGCTCTTCTAATTCACTTGTTTTCAGATTCTGTTGCCTGGATGCAGTGTGAAGATTTATTATGAAGAGGTAAAGCCACAAACTTTTCATTTCCGCGGCTGCAGTAGCTTTTTCGAGTGATAATCATGGCCGAGTTGAAGAATCACCTTATTATGTAGCGTGTGCTTTTATGTGTTTTTATCCATGGGGCTTGTTCGTACTGGTAAGAACGGTTTACGCAAAGAGATTCCGATAACGCCTTCAAATTGGCAGTTGATCATCAAGATGAATGGCACTAATTATGCAAGACCTGTAACATCTCTTTCATCTGTATCATGTCTCTTTCTATGTGTATCATGCCCATGTTGCATTGAATTGTGTCTTGTGTGATCTCACAGCTTACTTGATAACTTGATTTCTCCTGATTCATGTGAGAATTTTTCTTGGTAAATTCAATACTAATATTTGAATTTGTCAGTTTCCAACAATGAGCTAGTAAAAGTAAGAGAAGCCGAGAGGCCGCGTCGTCGTTGTTGCCATCGTCCAAGTCCGCGCTATTAACAAAGAAAACGTTGATCTGGAATTCAAAAGCATGCCAAACACAAGACTTTTTCTAAACTGCACATCAGTAGTTGTTTGTGTGAACGTGTAGGCTCGAAGTTCTCTCTTTGCCTCACCCCATCATCCAACACCTTCAGCACCTTAAATGCTGCTGTTCTCTCAACAAGCAAACCAACAGCTTCAACACCTTCCAATACTCTGTGAACAGGCAACCAACACTGAAGGCATCAACAGTCCCGATGATGAGATTTCTCTCTCAGAGATTGCTGCTTCTTCTCCTCGTCGTTTCAAGCTTTCATGGGACGCTAATGGCAGCAAGGCCCGTCGATGACTGGCTGGCTATGGTGTCGCTGCCCAAAGGGCCGCTTCCCTTAATGACCGGTGGCCGGTGAACAGCGGGCTGTTGATGGCGTCGCTGCCGAAAGGGCCGGTGACGCCGTCAGGGCCGTCGGGGTGCACTCACAATCCCCACAACCATGGGGGTCCTTGTCCACTCCACACTGAGAAAAGCTAGCAAATGTCCATACAGTCAGCTTGTTGATATATTCCATGTTTCCCTTCTCTGAAGCCAGGAGAAGTATACCATTAATTGTATAATCGTTGGTCCCTGTTCAGCATAATAGATGGTGGATTTTCACCACACCTTACCTAATATAAACTTGTTCTTCGCTAAATTAAATAGAACAAAAAAAAATATTGTTTAATCTTACAAAAGTTTATGCCATTTTAATGAATTTCATAGTACATGGGGGTTTTCTACTCGTTTAGGTTTTTTTTTTTTTAATGAAAATCATGATAACGCAGGGGGTTCTATAATTTACCCTATAATAATAATCTTAATACGTACCATTTTCTTAAAAAACGAATTACATTTGACATAATAAATCAGGATACGGTGTTAGAATTCAATGTTTGGTTGATTTATTCTCTGTTGCTTGGGTTTGCAAATAGATCATATTCTTTGGTTGACGAAAATATGATGATGAGGTCAGAGTCAACTTGAAAGAATGAACATAAAATAGTCAAATTGAGTTAGTCTAAGTCAAAATGTATTATAATTGAGCCCGTCAAAGTCAGCCGTCAAGTTTACTTTTTGTCCTTAATTTTGAAGGTCATGTTCGTACTCCATGAGAGTACCTCCGGTCGATGCCTGACTATTGATTAACTACAGTTCTTAATTAATCAAGCTAGTGACTCAGGTAAGAAAGTGAACGACGCTGGTTATATCTCGTTCTAGCGCCAATAAATCTTAAAGGTTTCCTTCATGTAGAATAATACTCGAATCCACGAGCAGAGCAAAACAACTCGACTTCACGAGCAATAGGAGAAAAAAACTCAATTTTATGATTAAAACTTAAATTTAAAAATAAAAATACAATGGCCTTAAAAGGGCTTCAAAAGTAGACGTCAAATCAACTAGAAAATTAGAAGTAAATAAAAGGAAACGAAACAAATTAGAATTCAAAACGGACCCGAGAACCAAATCCTAAATAGAATTAGAAACAGTTGATACACGATTGGCGATCTGATCGCTTAATCAAAATTACGCTTGCCGATCGACCGGGCGGTTGACCCGCTAAGAGATTCAGCTTTCTGGTCGATTTTCTGCTTTCTGGCCGGTCAACCGGCAACTTCAACTCGTCTGCTCGGTCGACCGGGCGATCGATCGAGATCTGTGTCTGGTATTTTTTTTAACCTTGATCTTCTGCTGCTGCTTTGGCTTCCTATATCAGTCCCTTTTTCTTCAGAAGAACTCGTCCTCGAGTTCTGATCAATCGAACCATTAACGATTCTAGTAAGCTCTACCTGAGAGAAAGTGTGACCCCAAAACCTTGATCTACCTCAATTGCATATTGATACGAGTTTAGGCTTTTTTTTTTTGTAGACATTGGATAGGTGGAACTGGTTTCATAGCAACTCTCTTGTCCTTCCAAGTGAACATATAGATGTTCTCTCTACCCTTGTGGATTTCATCAACATTATATTGCCATGATCTCCCCAAAGAATATGACATTTGTCCATATCAACCACAAAATTCGTCAATTGAAATATGAACATGGTAAAGATCCGTTATCTTGATGGAGAGGCCTTTCTTGATCCAACCAATAATGTAAGGCTGAGGATATGGTTCCATTTCTAATTTCAAATAATTCACAAGTGCTTTAGAAACGATATTCTCACAACTTTCATTGTCAATGAGGAGGTTGATGTTAAAGATATCAATGACAACACGTGACTCATGTGAAACATGTGATTCATGTGAAAGACACCCATCATGAAATCAACCAGATCCTAAAATCTCTCTATGATTATAGGAACACATGGGACTCATGAGATTCATGCACCATGTGTTTCTCATTCTTTCTCTCAGTCAATATTTTCCTATTCTTTCTCTCAGTCAATATTGGGACTCATGGGATCCTACATGTTTATACTGATTTAGGAGATACAATAGGAAAACATTGACTGATAAAAAGAATAGGAAAATATTGACTGAGAGAAAGAATGAGAAACACATGGTGCATGAATCCCATGAGTCACATGTGTTCCTATAATCATGGAGAGATTTTAGGATCTGGTTGATTTCATGAGGGGTGTCTTTCACATGGATCACATGTTTCACATAAGTCACAGGTTGTCATTGATATCTCTAACACCCTCCTCCCCGCAAGCGAAGCGGGTTCGAAAGAACCGAGAGCTTGTTCTTCAGTATAGAAAATCTGAATGAGCTCAAAGACTTAGTAGCTAGTTGGTCTTTAGTGCTGACAAACCGAACATCTAGGACTCCATTGGCGACATAATCTTTTACAAAATGAATGTCAATCTCAACATGTTTGGAGCGGGAGTGATGAATAGGATTGATCGAGAGATATGTTGCACCGAGGTTGTCACAGAGAACTATTAGGGGAGATTGCGGAACTCCAAGCTCACGAAGTAATGACTGCAACCAAACGACCTCGGCTGCAGCATTGGCCACGCCCCTATACTCTGCCTCAGTGCTAGATCGTGCCACAGTGCACTGCTTCTTCGAGCTCTAAGAAATAAGATTTGTACCAAGAAAGACACAATAGTCACTGGCAGATTTTCGATCATCGATCGTCCCTGCCCAATCTGCATCGGTGTAAGCAATAAGCTGTACAGAAGAATGACGAGAGAGAAAAAGGCCATGTTGAATGGTAGATTTGAGGTAACGGAGGATCCATTTTACAGCGCTCCAATGCTCATCGGTTGGAGCTTGCATGAACTGAGCTATCTTGTTCACCGAGAAGGCAATATTGGGTCTGGTAAAGCTTAAGTATTGTAGAGCCCTAACAGTACTTCGATAGACAAAGGGTCAGAGAGAGACTTGCCAACAATCTTGGATAGCTTACAGGAAGTGGCCATAGGCGAGCTGACAGGCTTAACACCATCCATCTTGAGTCGGAGAAGTAAGTCATGGATGTACTTCTGTTGAGAGAGAAATAAACCTGAGGGTGTACGATGACACTCCACGTCCAAGAAATAGTGCAGTGGACCGAGGTCTTTTAATGAGAACTTCCGGCCTAGTTCTTGAATAAGATGAGTGACAGCCCGTGAGTCATTGCCTGTGACGATGATGTCGTCCACATAGATAAAAATCAGAAGAAGATATGTCCCGACCCGTCAGAGGAAGAGAGAAGTGTCAGACTTGGAGCCCACAAAGCCCAATGTGACTAAATAACTACTGAGGCGAGAAAACCAGGCCCGTTGAGCCTATTTGAGGTCATAGATACTGCGGTGAAGCTTGCATACATGATTGGGATGAGCGGGATTGATGAACCCCGAAGGTTGTTCCATATAGACCGTCTCAGTAAGAAAACCCTGCAAAAATGCATTATTCACATCGAACTGTCGAATAGACCATCCCTTGGAGACGGCCAGACTGTACACGGTACGGACAGTAGTCGGTTTGATGACCAGACTGAATGTCTCACCATAGTCTAATGCTGGTTGTTAATGAAAACCCTTGGCCACCAGGCGGGCCTTATACCTGTCAACAAAACCATCAGATTTATATTTTAACTTGAAAACACATTTACAACCAACCAGATTCATAGAGGGGTGGTATGGTACAAGGGACCAGGTTTTATTCTTAATTAAGGCATTCATCTCAGTGTCCATTGCCTGGCGCCAATTAGGATCTTTAGAAGCTTGCGTGAAATATGTGGGTTCGACAGGAGTGGTGGCCAAGTCAGCCATGAGACAGGTAGACATGGGATACCGGGTGGCTAGCCAGACTTTTGGTGTTCTGCTGTTATCCTATGTTCTAGTGACTATATGGTGGGTCCTGATAGGAGGGGGACTGAGAGAGCCGAGGATGAGGACGAAGAGAAGGACTCATCGGCGGGTGCTGGTGGAGGCGGTGGAGAAGAAGTATGTGATGGAGGTGGTAGTGGAGGAGGAGAAGAGTCAATGGTGGGGCCCGCATGAGAAGAGGGGACTGGAATAATGGAAGGTAACAGAGGCATGGAGATGGGGATCGGTGGTGAAGGCGTGGGAGTAGGGGGAGAGAGGGAGGGCAGAGGAGAATGGAAAGGAAAGAAAGATTCGTCGAACACAACATTCCGAGAGATGTAAATACGACCAGAGGGGACATGCAAACATTGATAACCTTTATGCGAAGCCGAGTAACCTAAGAAGACATATTGACTGGACCGAAAACTGAACTTATGAGTTTGGTATGGACGCAGATGAGGGTAACAAGCACAACCAAAAATTCGTAAGGAAAGGTAGTCATGTGCTTTATGAAATAATTTCTGATAGGGAGATAGATTTTGGAGGATGGGGTGGGCATTCTATTGATGAGAAATGAGGCAGTTTGGAAAGCATAAGGCCAGTAATAAAATGAAACATTTGACCAAGCCAGAAAAGTAAGGCCGGTCTCGACAAGGTGGCGGTGTTTTCTTTCTGCGGTGTCGTTTTGGGCACTAGTGTGTGGACAGGATAAACGATGAGCGATACCCTGAGAAGACAAGTAAGGTTTAAATTTGATGAACTCGCCACCACTATCAGTTTGGAGTGCTTTAATGGAACGCCCAAAAAAATTTTCACATGAATTTTGAACTCAAGAAAAATAGAGAAAGCATCACTTTTATTTATTAAAGGATAAAGCCAAACATACTTACTGTAGTGATCTATAAAGCTAATATAATAGCGATGACCACTTACAGCGGACACAGGAGACGGACCCCATAGATCGGAGTGAATAAGCTCTAAAGGAGCAGTAGCAATCGTGGAAGATGACGAAAAAGGAAGACGGTGACTTTTCCCTTGCTGACAAAGGATGCAGAGAGGGGTACCAGCACAGTTAGGGAGGAAAAGAAGCTGATGCTGAGATAAAACACTGGAGACAACTCTGGTGGAGGGATGACCTAGGTGCTCATGTCAGACGGAAGAAGATGCATGCTCACCGAGAAGAGCCTGGGGAGAGGCGGTGAAGTTATGATTCCCCAGGGAGAAGACATACAAACCATCCTTAAGTTGTCCCCGTAGTAGAGTTCTTCGAGTGGAGAGATCCTTGATAAAACAAGAGTCAGGGTGAAATTTAAGGACTTTATTATCAGCAGTAAATTGACCAACAGACAGAAGATTTTTGGTGATATCAGGAACATGTAAAAGGTTTTTCAAGACAAAGGAAGAAACAGGAGAACACAATAAAGAAGCACCAGTAGCTCAGATAGGCAAACCTGTCCCGTTACCCATGCGAACTCTGTCGGGTCCTTGATATTCGGAATGAACCGCCAGATTCGCAATGTCAGCCGTTAGGTGATGAGTGGTTCTGGAGTCAACATACCAGTTGGGATCAACTGGACTATTCCCATAAAAGTGGAGAAGAGCAGTTAGGCTAGTTGAATCATCATAACGATTGTAGCATTGGTTAGCATAATGGCCAAAACGGTTACAGATTGGCATTAAGGTCGGCCACTGGTGGACTGATGTGACGGTAAGAAGGAATGTCCACGACCACGACCGCGCTCCCTGCCTCGGCCACGTCCATGACCACGGAAAAAAGATGGAGCTGAATGGTAGCTTGGGGTGCGGGAACAGTATGAACCGCAGGAGAAGGGGACATGAGGGTTGTGGAGTCTGGTAAAGTGATAGCATGCCCACGATAAATCTCCTGGCTAAGCATGAGGCCGATGAGTTCTTTTGACGGTACAGGGCCGACTCATGTGTTGACGAAGGTGACGAACGAGTCATATTCGGGAGATAGACCATTGAGCAAGGTAGAGACGAGGTCAGAGTCGGCAATTGGATTAGCCACTGCCACCGGTTGTCCACGATGGACTTGACAGACTGGATGTACTCTGACATAGAAGAGGTGTCCATCTTGACGGTGTGTAGCAGATATTTGAGTTGTTGCACTCTAACTCTGGAGGGTGACGCAAAGATTCGCTCCAGAGAGCACCACACATCACGAGATGTGGTGAGGCCGACGACATGAGCAAGAACAGCCTCAGTGAACGAGGAGATAAGCCAACATAAGAGCATCTGATCAAGCTTGATCCAGTGAGTGTATTCTGGATTGACAGTGGGCTGAGCATCCTTCTCGGTAGAAGGAAGGAACCGGACCGAACACGGAGAGGTTCCGTCGACGAGGCCTTCGAGATCGTGGAGCTTGAGAAGAGGAAGGAACTGGGAACGCCACAGCAGATAGTTTTCCTTGTCGAGTTTGACATTTAAAAAGTGAGTGATGTTGTAACGCCCCGATCCTGCAGGTACGGGGACGTTATGGCGACGTACATACGCAGGGTGAAAACACCCTCGCGCATACGTTAAGCCTCAGTACAGGAAATAGCCTCCATATACACAAGAGTTCCAGCAGTAATTAAGTACAAGAATACCTGCAGAAGAGGTTAGTTATCATAACAGATATGAAAACAGGGATAAATAAGATAATGGAAACAAATCACAAAGATACCTATGAATCGTCTCGATGATGAGTCTCCTATGTGAATCCAATGAACTATCTGATAAGACAATAACTCGGATCTCCAACCTGGGCACGCAAACCCAAGGTCGTCAGGAGCGACCTAGTGAGTGATAAAATGAAGGAGGCAGTAATATATACTATAGTAATACAAGCACGATAATAATATATAATACATGTTTATGTAATAGTGCTACCATATAATAGAAATTTAATAATATGTAGAAATATAACAATGACATATTTTAATACCATCACCACCTAGCATGTTATCATCGGGTCATGTCCACAGTAGTCTCCAGTTTGATATAATAAATCTGTTGTATAGTGGTGAGTGATAGCACTGAACATGCAGATGTGCAGCATGTAATATACTCATACTACTGTGTTGTGCATATACAAAATGAAGTATGCAAGGTATACATATAGCAGAATGTTTACAATGCAGGGTATACATGTACATGAATCGCATGTTACCACATAAAGTGTAACGAATATCAGAAAGTGTAACAAGATATATAGGTGACATGATAGTGAATAACATATCAGGATTAGTAACAAAAATGAAGGGACAATAATATACATGAGTCGAGCATATCATGTGATTTATACAATAATAACAATCTGTACCACCTGGTATTTTAATCATTCTTTTCCAGTGTCCCATACCACTGGCAGTTCATACTGGAGCCCGCACTCCAGTCGAACCCATCCGGACATGGCATACGGGTACCATTATCCAAACGAGAGAGTGACCAAATAACAAGTGTTTCCGATGTCACTATTGTGTATACTGTTTTATTATGTTAATTGGAAACCAAATGGTCGAGGAGCTCTTATCGGGTAGGTGTATCCCGTGCATACCCGGGATCACGGCCTTAACAAACCCCTGGCTGCTGAGACCAGGGCCCTCCGCTAAGAGGGGAGCACGAATCAAGTAACGGGAGCTCATGGAGCTATCCAATCAGTAGGCAGCACTACCATCCCCTGCAGTGGGAGTAACAATATGGATCCAGTACATCCACCCGATAAGATCTAGTCAACTGTCAAGTCTCCCCCATCCCCAAGTTATATTTATGATCTGATATTTAAAGTATACAGTGTAACAAGAACAAATACAGTGCATGATACATGTCACATGATAACAGGACCTGAGCTCTGTTGATAGCATAGAACAAGATAACGGGAAATGGGAACAATAGATGTGGGATTCCACACATCGCATATCAACAGCTCATGTATCCAGTAACGGGACTATCAATATCAGTAACGGGAAACAATCATATAACAGGAATACGGGGATAACATGAAACAATAATATATGTAATATGCACGGGGATCCATATGACAAGAATAGAGAAACCATACATGCATGTGTAACAGTGATATGCCGAGAATCCATGTAATGATGAGACCAATATATGACATGACGATTTTCCGTGAAGTGGTGCATCTATCTATCGGTGGGATATGACTACGAAATAATAGTGTGACGTGTCATCGTATCTATGCAACATGTACATGCGATAACAGTGTCCCGTGTGACAGGATATGTAAGTCACGGTGTTCCGAGTGTATGCACACTAATGTTTAGTCTAACAAGTCGCTATGTAACAGATGGACGTGAATATCCAATGCACTGTATGTAAACTATCATGTCCGGTGTAATATGGCTATATCATCTACTCGAGTGTTACATATAGGTATCACCACAGTATTAAACATAATGATCTAGTTGAATTATTAAGTTAGTGGCTAGTTTTACTCATGAACATTATTACCTTCGAAAATCTCGTTAATTAACCAATCATCCGTATAATAAATCAGGTTTTATTATGTTTTAATGAATGACAATAATTACAAGTTATTATTAACAGTTACAATAATTTATCCATAATCAAGATTTAAGACTGAAAGCAATCAACCAATTTAGGATCTCTAAATAAATAAAATTTATAAAAGAAAAACACTCACAAACTGGCCATGAGAAGGTAGCTCTCTTTTCCACGATCGCAATGGTTCCAGAATCGTCCAAATCGGAGTCCGGATGCTCCAGATATCGCCCGAATACTAGATCATAACAAAAAGGGTTAAATATGTACTAAATAAGGATTTAAAATGCAATAAGTATTATTTACCAGAGGGTTTTATGGAAAATTACCTCTATTGGATTTGAGAGCAGTTTGGGCTCATAACGGGTCGGGTTTGGATCCACAACCCATGCCCATAAATTAAGTAATGGGTTATTGGGTCATAAGGCTAACGGGTTGGGTTTCAAACTAACCCAATAGGGTTGA
>JAVJIF010010842.1:0-147698 GCA_038442645.1 Agave tequilana
CCTTCAGAATGCTTGTGGGAATGTACTGCTACATAGTAATGCCCATGCCCTTCGGCTTGAAGAATGTCGGTGCGACATATCAACGTGCCATGAATGCGATCTTTGGCAAACATATACGTAAAATTGTAGAATGCTGCATCGATGACATTGTCGTGAAAAGCCGCGACAAAGGTGATTACCTCGCAGACCTAAGGAGAATGTTCGACATCACACAGGCTCACCAATTGAAAATGAACCTGACCAAGTCCTTCCTGGGGTAGCCAGTGAAAATTCCTTCAATTTGTTGTTACATCCAAAGGAATTCATTTGGATCCAGAGAAGATTCGTGTCGTCCAAGAAATGCAACCTCCGAGAAATCTCAAAGAACTAAGAGGCCTACAGGGACGATTGGTATATATCCAGAGATTCATATCAAATCACTCAGGACGCTGACAGCCCTTCACCAAGTTGATGAAGAAGGGAGTCTCATTCATCTAGGACAATACTTGCCAAGAATCATTCGAAGAGATAAAGGAGTATCTCACACATCCACCTGTCCTGGTAGCTCTAGTATCAGGAAAACCTTTCTTGTTATATGTTTGGGATATGGATAATTCTTTAGGAGCTTTACTAGCTCAAAACATGATCAAAACCATGAACAACGATCTACTATTTAAGTAAAATAATGATTGGGGTGGAGCACCGTTACAACCGAATCGAGAAGGAATGCTTAGCGTTGGTCTTCGCTATCTAGAAGATGCGACACTACCTCATGGGGCAACGCATTCAAGTCATCTACAGCGTTAATCCTTTGTGATTGCTCATGACAAGTCCATTTTTGCTGAATAGTAGACTAGCGAAATGGGCCATATTGTTCTCACAATATGAGATGTAATTCATGTCACAAAAGGCGATCAAAAGTCAAGCTGTGGCGGACTTCTTGGTCGATCATCTGATCTCAGGAACTTCAAAACTTTATAATGATTTCTCAGAAGAGATAGCAGGAGTCAACTTGATCAACGCCTCCTCAGAAGAACAAATGTGGCAATTATTCTTTGACGGAGTATCAAGAACAAATCCTAAGTGAAATACCGTTGCAGGTGTAAGGGTTGTAGCTATCTCCACACATAACAATGTTATCCTCCGTGCATTCTCATTAACGGAGTCATGTTACAATAATGTCTCAGAGTACAATTCTCTTTTGATTGGGATGCAACTTGTTGAAGAAATTGGAGTTAAACATCTCGAAGCATACAGTTATTCAAAGCTCATTGTCAACCAAGTTTGCAGGGAGTATGAAGTTCGACATGAAGACTTAGTACCCTATCACAACATGACCATTATCATGGCAAAGAAGTTTGAAAGCTTCTACATTAATCATGTACTACGACAGCAAAATGCACATGTAGATACACTGTCGTCACTCACCACTTTGTTGGCCCTTCCAGCCGGAGCCACGGAGAAAGTACTCGTCTACAGTCGCGAATTGTACTGCTGCAATTTCGCTTTTGAAGACAACAGATCTCCAAGAAGAGACCTTCAAGTCAAAGAGGCTCTTGAGATTTCAACAAGTTTCGAACCTATGGATTGTTGATTCCCTTATATCGACTTCGTCTTATACGGTATAATGCCTGACGACCCCAAGGACGCAGCTGTCATTAGAAGAAAAGCTCCTCGATTCTATTACAATGCGATCATGCAGATATTGTATCGCCGATCATATGATAGAATCTTGCTCCGATGCCTTTCAGGCAAAGAGGAACAAGATGCGCTTAAAGAAGCTTATAATGATATGTGCGGAGCTCACCAACCCAGACTCAAGTTCGGAGATCGGCTCAGAAGACTTGGTTATTATTGGCCAAAGATGATCCCTGATGCCATCTCTTATGCTAAGCGATGTCATCCATGTCAGATCCATGGTTACTTTGTCAATCAAGCACTAAGGCGTCTTCATCTAATAGCCTACTCATGGCCATTTGAGATGTGGAGAATGGATGTTATTGGACCAATCTGTCCTCCAACATCCAGAGGAAATCGCTTCATATTGGCCATAACAAATTACTTCTCTAAATGGACAAAAGCTTTTCCCCTAAAAGAAGTAAAGACATCAAACATGATCAAGTTCATCAAGCATCACGTGCTCTACCGTTTTGGTGTGCCTCGATGAATCATCCACGATAACGGGCCCTAATTCGTCAGCCAAACATTCCAGTGATTCTGTAACAAATTTAGAATTCAAAGTGTGTCATCAACGACATATTATCTGGCCGCTAATGGCCTCGCAGAAGCCTTCAACAAGACTATTGGCAAGCTTCTCAAAATTCATCTCGAAGAGTCAACATGACTGGGATGACAAACTAGGCAAATGCTTATGGCTTACAGCACAACGGTGAGAACTCCGACGAAAGCCACGCTGTTTTTTCTTAATGTACGGATGTGAAGCTGTACTCCTACTAAAGATCCAGATCCCATCTCTATGAGTTGCCTTGACAACTAGGATTGCAGATCAGATTGCGTCTCCAGGAGTTGAAAGCTTCAGATGATAAACGTCTGCAAGCCTAACGGCAAATCGAGCTCTATCAAGCTCGAATTTCCAGAACCTTCAATAAGAAAGTCAGAGAACGGATTTTCAAGAAAGGCGACCTTATCTTAGCAATCAGAAGAGACATGATTATGACACACAAGACAAAAGGTAAGTTTCAATCCAAATAGGAAGGACCGTTTATGGTAAAGTCGGTCTACTCAAATGAAGCATAACGCCTCATAATTCCAGATGGTGATACGCTCATGATGCTAACCAGCGGTAGCTTCCTAAAGAAGTACTTTCCTTAACAGGACTCTTCTCATGGTCAGGTTAACACTACACTTCTGATCAAAGCTTTCAGATCCAGATGTTTGGAAGAGTTCCAAAGAATAGCTTCTTTCTTCAACGGATCACATCACGGTCGATCGACGCCGAGCCGACCGAACATTGTTAACATCACCATGCATGATGTTAATATCGAAGAGAAAAAGTGCGAAACTTCAATTTTAATCTTGTCACTCTTCTCATGATCAAGTTAACACTACACCTCTGATCAAGGCTTCCAGATCCAAGATATTTGGAAGAGTGCGAAGAAGAGCTTCTTCCTTCAACAAATCACATCACAGTCGATCGACGCCGAGCCGACCGAACATTGTTAACATCACCATGCATGATATTAACATTGAAGAGACAAAGTGCGAAACTTCAGTTTTAGCCTTCTTACTCTTCTTATGATCAAGTTAACACTACACCTCTGATCAAAGCATCCAAATCTAAGATGTTTGGAAAAGCGCCAAAGAAGAGCTTCTTCCTTCAACGAATCACATCACGATCGATTAACGCCAAGCCGACGAATATTATTAACATCACCAGGAATGATGTTAACAAAGAGACAAAGTGTGGAACTTCTGTTTTTATCACCCTTCTCTAGCTTATCTATGAACATCCGATGCTCCGACGGCTAATAGATAGAGGAAACTGTTGGCATTTAAGCCCAATGGGAATCCTCAACAACTCATCATGCTGAAAGAAATAGCATGGCTAGTCCAACTCAAACGATAGTTGGTAAAGGCATGCCAAATTCGTTGATAGCTGAGGATTTGCTAAAAATTCTGAGGGACCTGCTCCCACTTGCCCCTCCAAAATCCCTTACCAATTTCCGTCCATGGAATGGTGAGACCTCAAAAGAAGTCATAATTGTTCCCTAGAGAAATAATTACAAATCAAACATGTCAAATAAATATTATACCTCAGGTATATCCCACTGTTAAGTTAATATTATACCTCTAACAGTGACTTCCTTCAATATCCCTAGCGGATAAAATTTTTACTTGTTAACCCTCTTCAATAGAATGTCAAGTCCACCAAAATTGCTCAAGTCGTAAAATCTCTCGGTCAAGTTAATACTACACCTGATTGAGGCTAAACCTGCACAAAAAATACGAGATTACAGAACTTAAAACAAATATGTGCAAGTGCTCAATTCTTCCGCTATAGCAAGTGGCTATGCGGGTCGTGATCCACAAGGAGGGTTTTGCGATAGAAGCATTTACAGTTTTATTGAAATCGTTAAGAAAAGAAAACGAAGATTCTTCTTTGTTTAAAGAAAAGAAAATGGAAAAGAATTAATAGTTAAAGTTAGAGGAAAGTGAAAGATGAAGAAGGTGGATAATCAGAAAACGATGAAAAGCGACTAAGTACAATGAAGTGGAGAAGATAGAGTTGGAAGATGTAGTGATTTAATTTACAGAAATGAAAAAGAAAAGAAAACAAATATTTACCTTCTTTTCACCAAAAGCTTACCTTGAGTTCTTAGCTTCGATTTTACCTTGAAGTGGAGGCATTCAGCGCATAGCCCATAAGAGTCGAGTGTTGGTCTCTTCCACATTACATCATCAAGATACGCAAGCATGAAATGATACGGAGAGACTCACTATTCCATCGTCATGAGCTATCGGTGGCACTCGCAAAGGCAAGGCTCTTTCGATGCTTTTAGACTCACTTGGAAGACAGTTGTACCGAAAAGAAAGGTAAAATGGAAAAGAAGAAGAGAACCAAAAAGAACATACAAGGAAATAGCATTGATTTGATTTCATAACAATCGAAGAAAAGAAATAAAACCTTACACCAATTGTCACTTTTAGCTCAAGCTTCAGTCTTGTTCTTCGATGAAAGTTGATCTCCTCAGAATTACATAAATGAAAACTAAATTACATGAAAAAGAAAACAACAACCTAAACTAAGAAATGAAAAACTAGGCTAAATCCTAATCTGCATTGCCTCATTTTCAGTGCACATCATGGCCTTTTATAGGCAGAAAACCCAACCACCAAGATCCCGGGGAGGTCGGGGGAGCAAACGCTCCCCCTAACTCCCCAACAAACCGCGAAACGCGGCCCAAGCCGCGTTTCCGCGGCTAGGGTGTGGCCAGATGGCCACACCCTGTTGGTGGGTCTCTCCGGGGTTTCTTCTGGCTTTATCCTTTGTTGGTTTTGCCGTTTGAGCTCCGGATTCTGACGAAATGACCTTGGATTCTTGGCTTTAACCGATCGATTCTGAGAGGATTCTTCTCAACCGGTTTCAACCTCTTAATTTTGCCCTGATTTTGTGTGTGCGAATTTATTCTGATTTAATTCAGAATTCTGGTGGGCTTTTGGGCTCATTTCTCTTCATCTTCTTAAGGATTGGGCCTGCAAATAAATTAAACAAATAATTAGGACAATGCAGGCTTTTATTCTAAAATAAGTATGGAAATGTGACATTAAATATGCAACATTAGTGACCAATCACACCCCCATACCTATCTTTTGCTCGTCCTCGAGCAAAACAGCTAAACTATCCTAAGGGTTATTAGACCACTTTCGCAGGTCACGCGATTGCACTGAGCATGTGCAACAAGCCGTTAAACCTCTAGGTTCCCCCTAGAGGACGAGTTTTGTCTCGTGAGGGTTTTCAGCGGATTGCACCCACAAAATCCATAAAGAAAGGGAAATAAAGAGTTAGTATTTTCGAAAAGCATTTTGAAAGAGAAAAATATTTGAAATATGATTGTAAGATCTAAGCAATCTATAAGTTATAGGAAAACCGAATTTTTCATTCCTAAACTTAGTCTCTATTCAAAAATTTGTTATCAATCAAAGTAAGGAGTCAAATTGTACTTCTCATCTAGTCTATTACTTTACCCTAAGTCATATGCACCTTGTGACTGTGAAAATTTTACTAAGGGTTCATCAACTCTAACTCTTATGCCTTATTTATATATATATATTTTTTATATATATATATTTTTTGGTATTATTCCTTAGTTATATTAGGCTTTCTAATCTGCCCATGTAACGAGCCTCTAATCGATGACTCCCAAACCAAACGGTCTTAGGGCACCGGGTGAGAAGACACCCCTAGGACTTAAGGACTCGAGCAGACAAGGCCACAAAACTAAGGATTTTATTATATGAACCTCTTTTAGGCGTGAATACTTATGCTTTATTAGGCACAAATACCCAGCTTAATCAGAGGATTTTCTTTTCAAACTTATCTAATCATCTTTCGCATAAATACTAAGGCTTGCTTAGGCCAAAGCACCTAGCTAATCAATAATTAGACTTGTTTTTTTTTCCTTTTTTTTTTCAAACTCATCTAATTATCTTTTGCATAAATACTAAGGCTTTCTTAGGCTAAATCACCTAGCTAATCAATAATTAGATTTGTTTATATATATATATATTTTTATAAGGCATAAGAATCTTTGTTTTTGAACCCTAAGTGTGTAAGTGTATGAAGTGTGCATATTTCATCAAGGTAAAGATCAAGACTAAATTACTTTGACAAATTATCTTCCTAACTCTATAAATCAAACAAATAATCTTATTTTGACCAAGTATAAGAAATCCTAATTTGGATTTTCCTATTCCTTAAAATTAACTTAATTTCTTACAAAAATAAGTCAAAATATTGTTTCTATTTTTCAAAAAGTTTTTAAAAGTAAAGAAAAATGTTAAAATTTTTTTTTATTTTAAAGAAAAAAGAAAGTTATGTTAGACCCTCCCCCACACCTATCTCATGCATTGTCCTCAATGTATGAATTAATGCATAGATGCATGAAAAAGAAGAACGGGAAGGAAAGTGTTACCTTAAGGTGGTGTTCCGGTGGTGGTCTGATTGGTCTACGAAACGCGGCCCAATCAACTTTTCTTGGGTCTCGGAGGAACCCACCAGCACTATCTTTAATATAACCCATTAAAAAGATAAATCCATGAAGGATTTTTATTAAGTATTTGACCCCATCTAATTTCCATATTCCATAACTAATTTCGGAGTCAAATTTGTCAACCACCTCGTCCCAGAATGGAGTATGAAATGATAGAACAGTTGACTTGGACTCAGGAAGGACAGGAACTAATACCGACTTAGGAAGGTGACTTAAGTCAAGTAAAGGTTCAGGAGTCGAAATAGGTTCAGAAATTGGGTCCAAGTCAAGAAGTTGAAACTCCAGTCCACATGTATTTTCCAACAATGGAATGTGACCTAATATGGGTGATTCCAGTTCAGGAATGATAGGTGGAGGAATCAAAACTGACTCTAAAATATTACTCAAGTTTGGTAACAAAACGGGAGTCAAGATTGATTCAGAAAGTTGAACTGGATCACAGATTTGAGAATCTAGGTCACATATCTCATTGAGTTCAATATCAAAAAATGGAGAACTTGCCAATTTATCAATAGGATCTTCAAAAGTGTATAATTGGTCAAGTTCAATATGATCCTCAAAGATGGGTGATTCAATTTCATTATGAATTGGTACAGGATCCAATGTTGACTCCGGGAAAAGATTGAAGTCAGGTGAAGATACCGGAGTCATAATCGAATCAGGAAGAAGAAGTGAATCACTAAGTTGGGCTTCGAGATCATATTCATTCTCAAGTTCTATTTCATGAAAGGAATAACTTGCCAAACTGTCAATATCTTTTTCAAAATTTGGAGTTTGGGCAAGTTCAAATGGTTATTCTGAAATAGAATCTTGATTTCCAAAACAGCATGACTCTTCGGCTCTAACAGAATGGTAAGTGACATCAGGACGGTGGGAACGTAGAGATTCGACCATCATATCTATGTCACGATTTCTAGCATTTTGAGCATGAGTCATGGCTTCTAGCATCTTTTCATAGTTGATGGGTTCATTGTCTTGTTGAAAAGATGAAGAGTTGTTTTGGAAGTGGTATTGAAATTGTGTGTCCATCAGATTTTGTGATTGTTGTTTGGACTCACGCATACTCCGTTCCAAAATTGATGGTTTTCTATTTTGGACTGGTGGAACTGAGTATGATTCTTGAAAATAGTGTGGACTAGGTGGAGAAGGAGGACACTGTGGTTGAAATTGGACTCGGGTAGGTGAATCCCCACTGACTCTGTGAAGAGTTGAAATCGTTATGGAAATTATAGTCATACGATGGGGGACATGGGTTATATGGATTCGGATAAGACCAATCCAGCACACTAGGTTGGTTAAAGTCATGATATGCCGGGTTGGTAATATCCGAAAAAGAGTTTGATGTGTAATATGGATTATTATTATAGTTGAAAAAATTATTATTATAGTCCATATCACACAATAGAATACAAATAAAGAAAAACAAACAAATAAACAAACAAAAAAAAAGAAAAAATTCTAGCCTAAGTTAGGGTAGACTTAGGACCTAGACGACTCCTAACTGGTTAGACTGTCCACAGGAGGTTTAATGTAGACTTTGACCACAAGCTAATCAGCCAGGTCAGGGCAAGGTTGGTGGGAGGTTTTCCGTCAAAAGACGTTCCTTAATTAAAGAACCACCAACCTTCGGGCTTTCGGCCCTTAATCCCTTTCCTAGACACTGATTTGGCAAGAGTCAAGTTCCAACACCTTTCCCCCTTAGGATAATCTCCTAATTGAGTCCGAGATGTCCCTAGGGCCAACGTCTACTCATTTTAAGTTAGGCTTGGGTTAGTGAGTGCTTGGATTCTGATTTTTGGGCTAAGGAAGGGTGATTAAATCCCCACCTTATCTTATTATTGGGTGGTGCCCTTAATATCAGTTTTTGTGCAAGTGTACAAGATAAATAAGATGCACTCTAAGCGATATAAATCAACCAAGAGATAGTCCTATTCTAGATGCAATGCAAACATACCTTGCTCCAGCACTCTTCAACAGTAAAAGTAATGAATTGAAAAGACACGTGCCTAAAATGCAAACGTCTAATCAATTTTTTACTTTTGCAACAAACTTTTAACTATTGATTATTAGCAGGTTTTTTGATGGCATATAAGAAATAAATAATTGCAGCAAACTAGAATTTACAAAGCTAGCAGCCCTGCAAAAACCTGTTAGTAGTCAGCTCTTTATTGCCGCGGGTCCGCGGCTTTTGCCGTGGAAACGCGGCAATTCAGAGGGCAATGGGTCTCTGCTTTCTAGAGCATAGGCCCAATACCACTTGTATGTCACTGCAAACATATTTTCCTACTTTGCTTGCCCTGTAACCTGCAACAGAGAAGAAAATTCGTTTAGTTCTAAAAATTTTCAATAAAAATTCAGATTTCAATAAAAACCGTTTTACCCTCCCCGGCAACGGCGCCAAATTTGATTGAGGCTAAACCTGCACAAAAATACGAGATTACAGAACTTAAAACAATATGTGCAAGTGCTCAATTCTTCCGCTATAGCAAGTGGCTATGCGGGTCGTGATCCACAAGGAGGTTTTGCGATAGAAGCGTTTACAGTTTTATTGAAATCGTTAAAAAAAAAACGAAGATTCTTCTTTGTTTAAAGAAAAGAAAATGGAAAAGAATTAATAGTTATAGTTAGAGGAAAGTGAAGGATGAAGAAGGTGGATAATCAGAAACGATGAAAAGCGACTAAGTACAATGAAGTGGAGAAGATAGAGTTGGAAGATGTAGTGATTTAATTTACAGAAATGAAAAAGAAAAGAAAACAAATATTTACCTTCTTTTCACCAAAAGCTTTCCTTGAGTTCTTAGCTTCGATTTTACCTTGAAGTGGAGGCATTCAGCGCATAGCCCATAAGAGTCGAGTGTTGGTCTCTTCAACATTACATCATCAAGATACGCAAGCATGAAATGATACGGAGAGACTCACTATTCCATCATAATGAGCTATCGGTGGCACTCGCAAAGGCAAGGCTCTTTCGATGCTTTTAGACTCACTTGGAAGACAGTTGTACCAAAAAGAAAGGTAAAATGGAAAAGAAGAAGAGAACTAAAAAGAACATACAAGGAAATAGCATTGATTTGATTTCATAACAATTGAAGAAAAGAAATAAAACCTTACACCAATTGTCACTTTTAGCTCAAGCTTCAGTCTTGTTCTTCGATGAAAGTTGATCTCCTCAGAATTACATAAATGAAAACTAAATTACATGAAAAAGAAAAACAACCCTAAACTAAGAAATGAAAACCTAGGCTAAATCCTAATCTGCATTGCCTCATTTTCAGTGCACATCATGGCCTTTTATAGGCAGAAAAACCCAACCACCAAGATCCCGGGGAGGTCGGAGGAGCAAACGCTCCCCCTAACTCCCCAACAAAGCCGCGGAAATGCGGCCCAAGCCGCGTTTCCGCGGCTAGGGTGTGGCCAGATGGCCACACCCTGTTGGTGGGTCTCTCCGGGGGTTTCTTCTGGCTTTATCCTTTGTTGGTTTTGTCGTTTGAGCTCCGGATTCTGACGAAATGACCTTGGATTCTTGGCTTTAACCGATCGATTCTGAGAGGATTCTTCTCAACCGGTTTCAACCTCTTGATTTTGCCCTGATTTTGTGTGTGCGAATTTATTCTGATTTAATTCAGAATTCTGGTTGGCTTTTGGGCTCATTTCTCTTCATCTCCTTAAGGATGGGCCTGCAAATAAATTAAACAAATAATTAGGACAATGCAGGCTTTTATTCTAAAATAAGTATGAAAATGTGACATTAAATATGCAACATTAGTGACCAATCAACACCTCTGACCAAAATTTCAACTTGTCAATTCTCTTCAATAGAATAGCAAGTCCACTAAATTTCTCAATCACAAAATCTCTCGATCAAGTTAATACTATAACTCTGACAAAAATGTGTAAATCACATAAAGGGGGTGAATAGGTGATGGCTATACAAAATGGCAAATAATATGGAATTATAAATTATTCGCTAGCAACCTAGCAAATATCAATCACAACTTAAAAAATACTTGCAAAAAAGTAAACAATAAAAGAGTGTAAGTAATTAAAGAGAGAGTAATGTGAAGAGAGAAAGAGTAAGTAATCGCAAACACGATATATTTTGAGATTCGAGCAACTGCTTTGCGTCCCCGCCTTCAACACTATGAAGGATTTTCACTATGACTGATCTCACTAGATCGTCAACCGTTACAAGTTATCACTAGAACTCAATGAACTCACAAGTCCTCTCTTATGGTGCCACAACACCAACACAGAGCTCACTAGCTCACTTGAGGCCGCAACCTCTATAATTTCTCAATAGAAGGAAATCGGTGATCCTCACTTGATCACAAATGGTTCACAAGCACAATACTATAACCAAGATGAGGAGGTGAAGCTCTTTGGGATTGTGTAGTAAAAATAGCTTGTAGAAAAGTAGAGGGAAGGCTCAAGCTAAAAATCAAGAATATGAAAATTTGGCTCAAAAAGAAATCTTTTAAGAAAAGGCTAAATCTTGATGCAAACTTGAAAAACTTCCATCTAAACTTTAGAAATCTTGTTTTTCTATAGTCTTACTATTTATATGTGATGAAAACATTAGTAGAAAACCTAAAAGAGCCGTTGGTAAAGACCCAGAAAAAAAAAAACAGAATATAGCCGTTGGGAAAAATACAGAAGAAAATTCTTCTGTCGGTCGACCGGCCGATTGACCGTCAACGGTCAGATTTTTGACTATTGGGGATAGCGGTCGACCAGTCGATCGACCGCTATTCCCAACCAGATAGCTAAACACTCTGTCGGTTGATTAGGGCGGTCGACCGGATGATCGGGGGAAAACCGTGCACGAAAAGTATATGTTTTTAAATCAAGTTAAAATTGTGTGCTTTGGCTTCCTCGATACTTCCGTTATAGCATAGAGGCTATACGGGTCGAATCAACAGGGACGGGAAGCGATAGAAGTTTTACCAGAATGTTCTCGTGTGTGTTAAAGTTTCTTCAACGTTTTAAAGAATGAAAAGAAGAGAAAACAAAGCAAAAAGTGAAAAGAGAAGAGTACGGTGACGCACAAAGAAGTGGGAAATATAGAAGATAAGATATTTGTGATTTTTAAAATATATCTAAAATAAAGTAAAAAGAGAAAGAAAACTCATGGCTACTAACTACCAATGGCTCCACTAACCATGCTAACCTATTAGTGATAGTTACCTCACATGTATCCTTGGCCATCACTAGTCCTTCATTCAAGAGCGTTTCAAAGCATGACTCATATGATAACTTTCACATCCAACTCTGCAAAACAAGTGCAAAGTACAGTTAAACCATCAAAACTAAACAAGAGTAAGCATGGAGTAAAGTAATATTAGCTTGTTAGAGAGTTAGGATGTTAGAGTGTTAAAGTCCATCATCATGAGCCATCAATGGCTCTTTCAAGAGCAAGGCCAAGTAGAGGCTATTAGATTCATGTGGATTATTAAGTAAGAAGTTAGTAAGTTAGTTCTTAGTAGTTAGTTGCCATGAGAGAAAATTAGCTAAATATGTAAAAGGAGTTAGAAAGAAGAAAACAAAGAGAGGTAAAGAGAGAACCATTCATAGATTGTCACCTTCCATTACAAGCACTCTTGCTTTCTACTTATGTACTACTCTCTCTCTCCTATTACAAGATCTACAAGAAATAGAAAATACAAAGGAGGAAGAAGAAGAAAAACTAACCTAAACTATCCTAAGAAGAAGAAACTACTCTAAAACTACACTACAGTTGGCCCGAAGGCCCATCACTCTAGTTTTGATGATGACCAACTCATGTAGTTATTGTACTAATGATCTTGTGTTTAATTAGTGACAGATTTATGATCAAGATCTTAGTAGGTGCATAGCTTCAACAAAGAATTTAAAGTCAAGTTTTGGAGCTTGCACGGTGTTTGGACCAAGTCAAGAAGGCTTCAAGTCAAGACTTCAAGAAGATGAAGACTTGTGTCTAGGTTTGTTTTAGAAGATTTTATTTTTAGATAAAATGTAAAGGATAGAATAGTTGGTGGATTGCTCAAGTATATCTATACACACACACTCTTGATATAGATAGGTTTCTCATAAAAGAATTTCATTTTGGTTAAAGACTATATAAATCGTATTTAGAGCTTAATGTCAAAAACATAGATATTTCATCATGTTTGTGTAGTGGATCATATCCATACACTCTATGCTTCAAATGAGTTTTGAATATCTTGTTTTTGTATTTGGAGAAGTTTGAAAAAATAAGTTTTGGAAAAATCATTTTGAAAAATACTGTTTTCGTTTTTAAGCCAAAATTTCCAAGTTACAAAAATAGTCCAAATTATTTGTAACATGCCTTGATTTTATGCAAGCATGTTTGTTTATCAAAGAATATTGGTAAAACTATTTTTGTAGATTTTTCATGATTTTTATGGGATTTTATTTGAGCCAAAATGACCAAGTTTTTCTTTCCCTAAAATCCCTGACCTGGCTTCAGCCGGTCGACCGCGCTGAAAAACACCTAGAGGGGGGGTGAATAGGTGTAAGTGCTAATCTAAGAAACTAAATGCAAACTAATTGCGCTAAATGCGGAAGCTAATGCAAATTATGCACAAACTAATACAATACAACAAGTGTAGCCGAATTCCCCTTGCGAGGCTCTGGACTAACTCCCCTTGATTCCCTTGAAATGGGTTGAGGTGCTATGTGAAGCTCTTGTTGGATGAGTATAAGTTAGGCACACACACACAAGCAATCCAAGCAATATAAAATACACACAATCAAGCCAAGCATATAAGAATGAATAGCAATATGAATAAATGCAAGGCAATATGAAATATGCACAACACAAGCAAATATGATATGATATGAATATGATGCTTTGCACAAATATAAGAGAGAGAGTTAGAGAGACAATGGATCAATACGCAAACACCAAGATTTGTTTCGAGGTTCGAGCACCTTGCTCTACATCCCCGCCTACACCACCGTGTAGGATTTCCACTATCTCAACTCCCACCGAGGGAACCTCTACCAAAGAGGATTTCTTACAACTCTAGGAATACCAAACTCCTCTCTCAAACAACCACCTCACAACCGAGGGGTAAGGCCCGTAGCCAATACAACAACCAATCCACACACCTCTACCGAAGAGGCTCACAACCAAACTCCACCTCTACCTAAGAGGGAGCAAACCAATACCACTCCGATCACCTCTACCGAAGAGGGATTCACAAAAGCAAGGAGGGTTTACAACAATGAGGTTTACAACAAATAACCTCAAACACTTCTCTCTTTCTTTTTCTCTTATCTTTTTCCACAAAAACAAAGATCCTAATAGTTTAGGATAGGTGATAGCTCAAGTGTGGAAACAAGGTGTTTTTGGAAACCAGCAACAAAGAAAAACTATTTGGGAAATCACTTGTAAATGTTAGAAAATGAAAAACAAAACAATCTCCCAAAACCCTAGCTTTCTTTGATTTTCCAAAAACCCAAAAACAAATAAGATGAAACCTTTTTGACTTAAAAACTCTTTTAAAAACTCTTTTAAACTCTTCAGAAAACTGAAAATTTTTAGCTAAAAAATTCTTATCTAAAACAATAGAGAAAAGGGGTATATATAGCCCCTAGGAAAAACTAGCCGTTAGGCTGATGTGGCAGTCTGACCAACTGCCGGTCGACCGGCCCGGTCGACCGCCAACGGTCAAAAATGTGACTGTTGGGCAACATCGGTCGACCGGCCCGGTCGACCGAAAAAACCCGAGAGCAGAGCTCTCAACTCGGTCGACCGGCCCGGTCGACCGACTACAATGTGTAGCCAGCGTGCACGTTTGTGCACATCGGTCGACCGACCCGGTCGACCGGCCACTTGGTGCGGTCGACCGGTCCGGTCGACCGAACTGGCCTGGCAGGCACAGTGCAGAACTGCACAGATACGGGATTTGAAAATAGGTCTTTTCACTCAATAAAAATCCCATAAAATCACAGTAAATCTAAAAATAGTTTTAATCACAATAAAAACTGTTTTTCTAAAAAATTGTTTTTCTAAAACTTGTTTTATCATTTTACTTTGATAACCAAACTTGTGATAAAAATTTCAAGACATATATCAATCATATCAATTCATTTTTGTGTCTTGCCAATTTTATCAAAAACAAAACTTGTATTTTATCAAACTAGAATTTTCCAAAACATGAATAGGATAGTCAAAATAAGTTTGTTTAAAAAAATTAAGCATGCATGTATAGAATGAAGCAACTATACATATATCAATTTAAACTTGTTTTGATAAACTATTCATGAAAACCAAAAACCAAATCATGAAACGTGTGTGTTTTGTGCACTTGAGCATATCAACTAAACTAAGCTTTACAAATGGATCTAAAACTCTATCTAAACTAGGATACCTAAGTCTTCTTGTCGATCTTCCATCTTCAAGTAGACTCGATCCCAAACGCGTGATCCTCCAAGTGCAAAGGTATGATCTTTAAGCTTTGGCACCGGAATCAACATGAAAAGCTTCTAAACTCCTTGTTGAAGCTAATCACCAACTAATATCCTGTTAATGATCTGAAACTTAGAAACACAAGAATATTAGTAAACATAACTACATGAGTGTTGATCATCATCAAAGCTAGAGTGGAAGGCCATTGGGCCAACAATCTCCCCCCTTTTTGATGATGACAAAACTTCAAGGAAGCTCCCCCTTAACTCATGCATAGGGATAAACAATAAATAATGCAATGAATGTTAAACATGAACAAACATGCATATGCATAAACAATAAATGGTTCTAGATATCAAATGGAATATTCAAAACAAAATAACCTCTAGATACCAATTACAAAACAAACTCTATAAAACGATTAAACTTAATATTCTTGAGATTAAAACATAATATATGCATAAACATAAGCATGCATATAAAACTTCATAAATACTTCTCCCCTTTTTGTCAATCATCAACAAAGGGGTAATCAAAACCATAAATAAAACGAGGGGTAAAAATCTTTCTTCCCCTTTATGTCAATCAAAACGATGCAAACAATGTTCTCTCCTCTTTTTGTCTAAAACAAAATAAAATCAATAAGGGGTGACTACAAACATGATATCAATTAAAAATATGTCAATGAAGCATCTTGATACCAATAAACAAGAATCAATATATGTTATATGCTATATACATTCATGAGGAGGAAGACGCTAAGTTAGCTTCCTACACATATGCATTACATGAAGAAGGGATGACAAGCCCCAATTCACATAACACATATTATGTAATGCATAAGAGGAGATGTGAAGCTCCCCCTACACACGTATATCATATAAAGAAGAGTTGTCAAGCTCCTCAATTTATAATATACTCAACATGAATCCATATGTAAGAGAGATGTTAAGCTCTCCTTGCATATAGGAAATACAAATCAAAACAAATTTTGAATTTCTTAAATATGATACCAATTGTAAATATTTGTTCATTTTAAAAACATATAAACAAGAAGATCAAATACAAGATCATCATATGTTTAAAATAACAACTTTTGATCATAAAGAGTGGGAGTAAAAATACCAATTGAAATACAAAATCATATTTTCTCCCCCTTTATGAAATACAAACTAAAGTCATGCATAGTCTTGATAACAATTTAAAAGTAATCAATTTAAACAAAATTGAAACTCAAGCACTGGCATAAACACAAACATAAATATGTATGAAAAATAGATACCAATAGAAATTGATATACTTGAAATTTAAAGCATACATACATACAAAACATATATGAGTATACAAGAAGATCAAAATGATACCAATTGAAAGAGTTTAATGATACCAATTGACATAACAATAAGATCAAGTGTATACATCATATTCTCTACCACCCAATCATAGTTCAAGTTTTAAAGATTTTCAATTTAGGGCATACATGAACATGATCTCCCATCCTACCGCCCTTAGAAGGTAGGGGTTTTCCAAGATAGATTTGAAAATGTAGTTTTGTTTGAAAATCACTACCAAAATGAAGAACACCGCAACTAGTTAAATGGAAAACTTGTTAACTAGCACGAAATCCTTCAAGTAAGGAATAAAACAAAAATGAAATTCACATGATAATCATCACTCTAACCAATAAAGCATACCTCATGAGAAACAAAACATGAGCAATAGATATGAGTGTACAAATAATATGTGAAGATCATAAATATGAAATTAGGCAATAAGCTCAATTATTCTTTAAAACACGAAATCATCAAAACTATCTAATCTTCAAGGCATATGTATGTCTAATACAAACTAACGTATACATACATATCCAAAACATAAGAGTCCACAAGATATATGCATTAAGGCACGTGGCTCAAAAAGGATACTCATGTATAGTCAATAGTTTGGATAAGATGGACATATACATGAAGTTAAATATTGACACATAAACATGAAAACATGTAAGGCTAAATTTTCATCAAAGCAATTTTCATTTCAAGGTATATGTATGATTTGTCAACACAAGAAGTATACATACATATCCCTTAAACACACTTTGAGTCCATAATAGATATTTGCATGAAAGGCAAATGACTCAAGGGGTATACATGTATATCTTCAAGTTTGGCAATACAAACATATACATGAAGTGAAAAACTCATAAAACAAATCCAAAATGGGAATACAAGTTTAAAATGTATGAATCATCAAAACTAGACTATACTAGCACATCTAATGGGTTCAAATAAGCATTCAATTCAAACATATATAGATTTATTTGTGGCCCACTATATGTACAAGTATAAATCCTAGTCTTAATGAAAACTAACATCTAAACAAGTAATCTTAACATGAAGCATCAAAACAAGATAAAAATCATCATGATAAAACTAAAACATGATTATTATGTAAATTCACATGTATTAGATTCATGATGTACATTATAGTTTAAACAAAAAGTGAGAACACTAAGTATGGGTTCATATAAGCAATTGTGTCTCAAAAACTATACATGTATGTCAAGGATCTAATAAACATGGCATGTACATACTAATCCATAGACAATGAAAACATGCTATAAAACAAATGAATATGAAAGCATGTAAATAAATAATACGGAGTTAGGAATCGTTACCAAAACCTAGAAGGCAACTCTCCTTGTCTCCAAAACTTGGTGGTCCTCTCCACCATCTCTTCCCTTGAAAGTGATGCATCCAATAGATTTCCTTTTAGTACGGAACGCATCCACTCCAAGGTGCCATCACTCTCACGTCATGTGAGAGCCCACACCTACATTAAACAAAGGAGGGGTGGTCTTTGGTACCCATCTCTTATTGGGTCCATGGGGGTTAGTACCTTCTCTAACCCAAACAAACTTCTTGGCTAAATTTTCTACATGTAAACGATCATAGCAAAATTTAGCAAGATGGCCTTTTCGGCCACAATGTGTACATGTGTACACATGAGCATACATGTGTTGATGGTGTCCGTGAGGAGCATGTGTATGCCGTGTAGGGTGTGCATGCATAAAGGATGGAACTTGTTTCTTTCGAACCAAGGTTTCCAACCATGTATGGTTCTTAGCACATTGGCTCATAGTGGAGCCCAAACAATCTACTCTCTTCTTTAGCATACAAATATCATCATTAATCTTAGAAGAAGAGGTACATGCATTAGGTAGACTAGATGAAGAAGCTACACTAGCATGGCAAGCATGTGCATCAATCTTATTTTGTAAAAATTCATTTTTCTTTAAACATGCATCCAAATCTTTAGAAATTGAAGCAATCTTAATTTTCAAAGAATCATTTTCTTTTAAAACAAAATCAACTTTTGAAGACAATTTTTATTTTTCTTCAAAAGAACATGGCAATCATTTTTATTTTTCAAAAAGTTATTTTCTTTAAGTGCAAGATCAAGTTGAGATTTTAATGAATCCCTCTCATTAGCAATCTCCTCTTTCTCTTGCAAAACAATATCAAGTCTAGCAATCAAATTTTTATTTTCATTATTAATGCCTAGACTCTTCTTTTTCAACAAGTTATATTTTTCAATCAATTTTTCACAAACAATAGATAGTTCTTCATTTAAAGCATGGGGATCAACAAAATCATTTGAAGAACTAGCACAATCATTACTATCTAGTTGAGTTTCCGATTGTACCTCAAGGGAGTCATTCCCTTGGACCATGTAGCATTGTTGTGGTTCGGATTCTCCACTAGATTCCTCTTCTGTTGGATTTGGACATGAAGCTTGGAGGTGGTGGTGGTTGTCAATTTGTTCCACACTGCAAAGGCGGAATCAAAGTTAGAAACACATAAGAGATAATCTTTAGGTAAAGTGCTTCTAATGGCCTCTAGGGCTTGTGCATTGGCCCCTATATGATTGCAATCACCAAGATAACATCTCTTGGTGGTCGCAAGGAAAACATGCAAACCTAGGGTCTTTAGGTACATGGACATCCTATACTTCCAAACATCAATGTTGGAAGGGTCAAAGCTAGGAGGGGTCATGAAGTCCATGGTAAACTATATATGAATGTGCAAACAAACAAATGCAAATGAGATTAGCAAGCAAATGGATCACTCCTAGGATGTTAAGCCTAAGTATCAGGAGCACTAGCTCTGATACCAATTGAAAAACACCTAGAGGGGGGTGAATAGGTGTAAGTGCTAATCTAAGAAACTAAATGCAAACTAATTGCGCTAAATGCGGAAGCTAATGCAAATTATGCACAAACTAATACAATACAACAAGTGTAGCCGAATTCCCCTTGCGAGGCTCTGGACTAACTCCCCTTGATTCCCCTTGAAATGGGTTGAGGTGCTATGTGAAGCTCTTGTTGGATGAGTATAAGTTAGGCACACACACACAAGCAATCCAAGCAATAAAAATACACACAATCAAGCCAAGCATATAAGAATGAATAGCAATATGAATAAATGCAAGGCAATATGAAATATGCACAACACAAGCAAATATGATATGATATGAATATGATGCTTTGCACAAATATAAGAGAGAGAGTTAGAGAGACAATGGATCAATACGCAAACACCAAGATTTGTTTCGAGGTTCGAGCACCTTGCTCTACATCCCCGCCTACACCACCGTGTAGGATTTCCACTATCTCAACTCCCACCGAGGGAACCTCTACCAAAGAGGATTTCTTACAACTCTAGGAGTACCAAACTCCTCTCTCAAACAACCACCTCACAACCGAGGGGTAAGGCCCGTAGCCAATACAACAACCAATCCACACACCTCTACCGAAGAGGCTCACAACCAAACTCCACCTCTACCTAAGAGGGAGCAAACCAATACCACTCCGATCACCTCTACCGAAGAGGGATTCACAAAAGCAAGGAGGGTTTACAACAATGAGGTTTACAACAAATAACCTCAAACACTTCTCTCTTTCTTTTTCTCTTATCTTTTCCACAAAAACAAAGATCCTAATAGTTTAGGATAGGTGATAGCTCAAGTGTGGAAACAAGGTGTTTTTGGAAACCAGCAACAAAGAAAAACTATTTGGGAAATCACTTGTAAATGTTAGAAAATGAAAAACAAAATAATCTCCCAAAACCCTAGCTTTCTTTGATTTTCCAAAAACCCAAAAACAAATAAGATGAAACCTTTTTGACTTAAAAACTCTTTTAAAAACTCTTTTAAACTCTTCAGAAAACTGAAAATTTTTAGCTAAAAAATTCTTATCTAAAACAATGGAGAAAAGGGGTATATATAGCCCCTAGGAAAAACTAGCCGTTAGGCTGATGTGGCAGTCTGACCAACTGCCGGTCGACCGGCCCGGTCGACCGCCAACGGTCAAAAATGTGACCGTTGGGCAACATCGGTCGACCGGCCCGGTCGACCGAAAAAATCCGAGAGCAGAGCTCTCAACTCGGTCGACCGGCCCGGTCGACCGACTACAATGTGTAGCCAGCGTGCACGTTTGTGCACATCGGTCGACCGACCCGGTCGACCGGCCACTTGGTGCGGTCGACCGGTCCGGTCGACCGAACTGGCCTGGCAGGCACAGTGCAGAACTGCACAGATACGGGATTTGAAAATAGGTCTTTTCACTCAATAAAAATCCCATAAAATCACAGTAAATCTAAAAAATAGTTTTAATCACAATAAAAACTGTTTTTCTAAAAAATTGTTTTTCTAAAACTTGTTTTATCATTTTACTTTGATAACCAAACTTGTGATAAAAATTTCAAGACATATATCAATCATATCAATTCATTTTTGTGTCTTGCCAATTTTATCAAAAACAAAACTTGTATTTTATCAAACTAGAATTTTCCAAAACATGAATAGGATAGTCAAAATAAGTTTGTTTAAAAAAAATTAAGCATGCATGTATAGAATGAAGCAACTATACATATATCAATTTAAACTTGTTTTGATAAACTATTCATGAAAACCAAAAACCAAATCATGAAACGTGTGTGTTTTGTGCACTTGAGCATATCAACTAAACTAAGCTTTACAAATGGATCTAAAACTCTATCTAAACTAGGATACCTAAGTCTTCTTGTCGATCTTCCATCTTCAAGTAGACTCGATCCCAAACGCGTGATCCTCCAAGTGCAAAGGTATGATCTTTAAGCTTGGCACCGGAATCAACATGAAAAGCTTCTAAACTCCTTGTTGAAGCTAATCACCAACTAATATCCTGTTAATGATCTGAAACTTAGAACACAAGAATATTAGTAAACATAACTACATGAGTGTTGATCATCATCAAAACTAGAGTGGAAGGCCATTGGGCCAACAATCTCCCCTTTTTGATGATGACAAAACTTCAAGGAAGCTCCCCCTTAACTCATGCATAGGGATAAACAATAAATAATGCAATGAATGTTAAACATGAAACATGCATATGCATAAACAATAAATGGTTCTAGATATCAAATGGAATATTCAAAACAAAATAACCTCTAGATACCAATTACAAAACAAACTCTATAAAACGATTAAACTTAATATTCTTGAGATTAAAACATAATATATGCATAAACATAAGCATGCATATAAAACTTCATAAATACTTCTCCCCCTTTTTGTCAATCATCAACAAAGGGGTAATCAAAACCATAAATAAAACGAGGGTAAAAATCTTTCTTCCCCTTTATGTCAATCAAAACGATGCAAACAATGTTCTCCCCCTTTTTGTCTAAAACAAAAAAAAAATCAATAAGGGGTGACTACAAACATGATATCAATTAAAAATATGTCAATGAAGCATCTTGATACCAATAAACAAGAATCAATATATGTTATATGCTATATACATTCATGAAGAGGAAGACGCTAAGTTAGCTTCCCTACACATATGCATTACATGAAGAAGGGATGACAAGCCCCAATTCACATAACACATATTATGTAATGCATAAGAGGAGATGTGAAGCCCCCCCTACACACGTATATCATATAAAGAAGAGTTGTCAAGCTCCTCAATTTATAATATACTCAACATGAATCCATATGTAAGAGAGATGTTAAGCTCTCCTTGCATATAGGAAATACAAATCAAAACAAATTTTGAATTTCTTAAATATGATACCAATTGTAAATATTTGTTCATTTTAAAAACATATAAACAAGAAGATCAAATACAAGATCATCATATGTTTAAAATAACAACTTTTGATCATAAAGAGTGGGAGTAAAAATACCAATTGAAATACAAAATCATATTTTCTCCCCCTTTATGAAATACAAACTAAAGTCATGCATAGTCTTGATAACAATTAAAAGTAATCAATTTAAACAAAATTGAAACTCAAGCACTAGCATAAACACAAACATAAATATGTATGAAAAATAGATACCAATAGAAATTGATATACTTGAAATTTAAAGCATACATACATACAAAACATATATGAGTATACAAGAAGATCAAAATGATACCAATTGAAAGAGTTTAATGATACCAATTGACATAACAATAAGTTCAAGTGTATACATCATATTCTCTACCACCCAATCATAGTTCAAGTTTTAAAGATTTTCAATTTAGGGCATACATGAACATGATCTCCCATCCTACCGCCCTTAGAAGGTAGGGGTTTCAAAGATAGATTTGAAAATGTAGTTTTGTTTGAAAATCACTACCAAAATGAAGAACACCGCAACTAGTTAAATGGAAAACTTGTTAACTAGCACGAAATCCTTCAAGTAAGGAATAAAACAAAAATGAAATTCACATGATAATCATCACTCTAACCAATAAAGCATACCTCATGAGAAACAAAACATGAGCAATAGATATGAGTGTACAAATAATATGTGAAGATCATAAATATGAAAATTAGGCAATAAGCTCAATTATTCTTTAAAACACGAAATCATCAAAACTATCTAATCTTCAAGGCATATGTATGTCTAATACAAACTAACGTATACATACATATCCAAAACATAAAGAGTCCACAAGATATATGCATTAAGGCACGTGGCTCAAAAATGATACTCATGTATAGTCAATAGTTTGGATAAGATGGACATATACATGAAGTTAAATATTGACACATAAACATGAAAACATGTAAGGCTAAATTTTCATCAAAGCAATTTTCATTTCAAGGTATATGTATGATTTGTCAACACAAGAAGTATACATACATATCCCTTAAACACACTTTGAGTCCATAATAGATATTTGCATGAAAGGCAAATGACTCAAGGGGTATACATGTATATCTTCAAGTTTGGCAATACAAACATATACATGAAGTGAAAAACTCATAAAACAAATCCAAAATGGGAATACAAGTTTAAAATGTATGAATCATCAAAACTAGACTATACTAGCACATCTAATGGGTTCAAATAAGCATTCAATTCAAACATATATAGATTTATTTGTGGCCCACTATATGTACAAGTATAAATCCTAGTCTTAATGAAAACTAACATCTAAACAAGTAATCTTAACATGAAGCATCAAAAACAAGATAAAAATCATCATGATAAAACTAAAACATGATTATTATGTAAATTCACATGTATTAGATTCATGATGTACATTATAGTTTAAACAAAGAGTGAGAACACTAAGTATGGGTTCATATAAGCAAGTGTGTCTCAAAAACTATACATGTATGTCAAGGATCTAATAAACATGCATGTACATACTAATCCATAGACAATGAAAACATGCTATAAAACAAATGAATATGAAAGCATGTAAATAAATAATACGGAGTTAGGAATCGTTACCAAAACCTAGAAGGCAACTCTCCTTGTCTCCAAAACTTGGTGGTGTCCTCTCCACCATCTCTTCCCTTTAAAGTGATGCATCCAATAGATTTCCTTTTAGTACGGAACGCATCCACTCCAAGGTGCCATCACTCTCACGTCATGTGAGAGCCCACACCTACATTAAACAAAGGAGGGGTGGTCTTTGGTACCCATCTCTTATTGGGTCCATGGGGGTTAGTACCTTCTCTAACCCAAACAAACTTCTTGGCTAAATTTTCTACATGTAAACGATCATAGCAAATTTAGCAAGATGGCCTTTTCGGCCACAATGTGTACATGTGTACACATGAGCATACATGTGTTGATGGTGTCCGTGAGGAGCATGTGTATGCCGTGTAGGGTGTGCATGCATAAAGGATGGAACTTGTTTCTTTCGAACCAAGGTTTCCAACCATGTATGGTTCTTAGCACATTGGCTCATAGTGGAGCCCAAACAATCTACTCTCTTCTTTAGCATACAAATATCATCATTAATCTTAGAAGAAGAGGTACATGCATTAGGTAGACTAGATGAAGAAGCTACACTAGCATGGCAAGCATGTGCATCAATCTTATTTTGTAAAAATTCATTTTTCTTTAAACATGCATCCAAATCTTTAGAAATTGAAGCAATCTTAATTTTCAAAGAATCATTTTCTTTTAAAACAAAATCAACTTTTGAAGACAAGTTTTTATTTTCTTCAAAAGAACATGGCAATCATTTTTATTTTTCAAAAGTTATTTTCTTTAAGTGCAAGATCAAGTTGAGATTTTAATGAATCCCTCTCATTAGCAATCTCCTCTTTCTCTTGCAAAACAATATCAAGTCTAGCAATCAAATTTTTATTTTCATTATTAATGCCTAGACTCTTCTTTTTCAACAAGTTATATTTTTCAATCAATTTTTCACAAACAATAGATAGTTCTTCATTTAAAGCATGGGGATCAACAGAATCATTTGAAGAACTAGCACAATCATTACTATCTAGTTGAGTTTCCGATTGTACCTCAAGGGAGTCATTCCCTTGGACCATGTAGCATTGTTGTGGTTCGGATTCTCCACTAGATTCCTCTTCTTGTTGGATTTGGACATGAAGCTTGGAGGTGGTGGTGGTTGTCAATTTGTTCCACACTGCAAAGGCGGAATCAAAGTTAGAAACACATAAGAGATAATCTTTAGGTAAAGTGCTTCTAATGGCCTCTAGGGCTTGTGCATTGGCCCCTATATGATTGCAATCACCAAGATAACATCTCTTGGTGGTCGCAAGGAAAACATGCAAACCTAGGGTCTTTAGGTACATGGACATCCTATACTTCCAAACATCAATGTTGGAAGGGTCAAAGCTAGGAGGGGTCATGAAGTCCATGGTAAACTATATATGAATGTGCAAACAAACAAATGCAAATGAGATTAGCAAGCAAATGGATCACTCCTATGATGTTAAGCCTAAGTATCAGGAGCACTAGCTCTGATACCAATTGAAAAACACCTAGAGGGGGGGTGAATAGGTGTAAGTGCTAATCTAAGAAACTAAATGCAAACTAATTGCGCTAAATGCGGAAGCTAATGCAAATTATGCACAAACTAATACAATACAACAAGTGTAGCCGAATTCCCCTTGCGAGGCTCTGGACTAACTCCCCTTGATTCCCCTTGAAATGGGTTGAGGTGCTATGTGAAGCTCTTGTTGGATGAGTATAAGTTAGGCACACACACACAAGCAATCCAAGCAATATAAAATACACACAATCAAGCCAAGCATATAAGAATGAATAGCAATATGAATAAATGCAAGGCAATATGAAATATGCACAACACAAGCAAATATGATATGATATGAATATGATGCTTTGCACAAATATAAGAGAGAGAGTTAGAGAGACAATGGATCAATACGCAAACACCAAGATTTGTTTCGAGGTTCGAGCACCTTGCTCTACATCCCCGCCTACACCACCGTGTAGGATTTCCACTATCTCAACTCCCACCGAGGGAACCTCTACCAAAGAGGATTTCTTACAACTCTAGGAGTACCAAACTCCTCTCTCAAACAACCACCTCACAACCGAGGGGTAAGGCCGTAGCCAATACAACAACCAATCCACACACCTCTACCGAAGAGGCTCACAACCAAACTCCACCTCTACCTAAGAGGGAGCAAACCAATACCACTCCGATCACCTCTACCGAAGAGGGATTCACAAAAGCAAGGAGGGTTTACAACAATGAGGTTTACAACAAATAACCTCAAACACTTCTCTCTTTCTTTTTCTCTTATCTTTTTCCACAAAAACAAAGATCCTAATAGTTTAGGATAGGTGATAGCTCAAGTGTGGAAACAAGGTGTTTTTGGAAACCAGCAACAAAGAAAAACTATTTGGGAAATCACTTGTAAATGTTAGAAAATGAAAAACAAAACAATCTCCCAAAACCCTAGCTTTCTTTGATTTTCCAAAAACCCAAAAACAAATAAGATGAAACCTTTTTGACTTAAAAACTCTTTTAAAAACTCTTTTAAACTCTTCAGAAAACTGAAAATTTTTAGCTAAAAAATTCTTATCTAAAACAATGGAGAAAAGGGGTATATATAGCCCCTAGGAAAAACTAGCCGTTAGGCTGATGTGGCAGTCTGACCAACTGCCGGTCGACCGGCCCGGTCGACCGCCAACGGTCAAAAATGTGACCGTTGGGCAACATCGGTCGACCGGCCCGGTCGACCGAAAAAACCCGAGAGCAGAGCTCTCAACTCGGTCGACCGGCCCGGTCGACCGACTACAATGTGTAGCCAGCGTGCACGTTTGTGCACATCGGTCGACCGACCCGGTCGACCGGCCACTTGGTGCGGTCGACCGGTCCGGTCGACCGAACTGGCCTGGCAGGCACAGTGCAGAACTGCACAGATACGGGATTTGAAAATAGGTCTTTTCACTCAATAAAAATCCCATAAAATCACAGTAAATCTAAAAAATAGTTTTAATCACAATAAAAACTGTTTTTCTAAAAAATTGTTTTTCTAAAACTTGTTTTATCATTTTACTTTGATAACCAAACTTGTGATAAAAATTTCAAGACATATATCAATCATATCAATTCATTTTGTGTCTTGCCAATTTTATCAAAAACAAAACTTGTATTTTATCAAACTAGAATTTTCCAAAACATGAATAGGATAGTCAAAATAAGTTTGTTTAAAAAAATTAAGCATGCATGTATAGAATGAAGCAACTATACATATATCAATTTAAACTTGTTTTGATAAACTATTCATGAAACCAAAAACCAAATCATGAAACGTGTGTGTTTTGTGCACTTGAGCATATCAACTAAACTAAGCTTTACAAATGGATCTAAAACTCTATATAAACTAGGATACCTAAGTCTTCTTGTCGATCTTCCATCTTCAAGTAGACTCGATCCCAAACGCGTGATCCTCCAAGTGCAAAGGTATGATCTTTAAGCTTTGGCACCGGAATCAACATGAAAAGCTTCTAAACTCCTTGTTGAAGCTAATCACCAACTAATATCCTGTTAATGATCTGAAACTTAGAAACACAAGAATATTAGTAAACATAACTACATGAGTGTTGATCATCATCAAAACTAGAGTGGAAGGCCATTGGGCCAACACGCGCGACGTGCACAGACGTGCACGAGTCTGGCTGGAGGGCCAGTCGACCGGGATGGTCGACCGTCCAGAGAGCTTTGCTCTCTGGAAAACCCCGGTCGACCGAGCGGTCGACCGAGCGGTCGACTGACAGAGAATCTGTTCTCTGTTCCAGAGGCTCGGTTGACCGAAGCCCCAACGGTCGGATTTCTGACCATTGGCGATCGACCGGGCCGGTCGACCGAAGCCCCAACGGTCAGATTTCTGACCGTTGGCGGTCGACCGGGCAGTCGACCGACAGTTCTGTCAGGCCTCCAACGGCTAGTTTTTGGAGCCCTATATATTGGGCCATTTGGGGGCTGTTTTCTACAAGATTTTAAAGAATAGTTTTGGGCTAGTTTTTCCCACTCATTTCAGTGGTTATATCCACTTGTTTTAGAGCTTCATTTTCAAATCAAAAAGAGAGTTTTATCAAGAGTGTTTAAAAGAGATTTCTTGAGTTTTCCTCCATAATTTCCATCCTAGTTTTTCTCACACAAACACTTGAGCTATCCATTGCTATATCTACCTATAGGGTTTTGTTGTGAGAGTGTTTATTGGTGATCAAAGTGTTTAGATCACCAAGAGAACATTTCTTGTACTTTGAGGAGGCGGACGAGTGCGTTTACGGTGTTTCGAGTTCGGGTGCGAACTTGTTGTTTGAGGTGCGGCCTCGGCGAGCTTGTGGGCTTGCAGTGTGTACGGACTAGGGAGTCCGAGAGCTTGTAGGTGTTGCGGCACCGAGTGATCCAGTGGGATCGATTATAGTGGAAATCCTTCAAGTGTGAAGGCGGGGATGTAGAGCAAGGGTGCTCGAACCTCGAAACAAATCTCCCGTGTTTGCGATTGCTCTTTCTCTCTCTCTCCCTTACTTGTTTATATCTTGCATGCTATTATTGTGCTTATCTTTTCATGCTTGATATTCATATTGTGCTTAATTGTTATATGCTTGGGGATTATTTGCTAACACTTGTATTCAACCAAGAGAGCCAACGCGGCACCTCAACTCTTATTTAGAGGAATCTTGAGGAGTTAGTTCAGAGCCCTTCATGGGGAATTCGGCTACACTCTTGTGTTATACGTGGTGTTTAGTTTAAATAGTTTATTTAGGTCATAATAGTTTTTAATTCCGTATTTAGTGACCATTAGATTAGCCATCACCTATTCACCCCCCTCTAGGTGATTTTACAACTACAACTAAAGAAAAACTCCTCAAAACTTCTCCTCCTTTCAGCTCTAGAAATCCCAGGGTATTTATATGCCAAACAGGGCCCCATAGGGTCAATAAGGAGCCGCGCATCAAATCTTGGCATGCGGCTCCATAGAAGATCCGTGTTTCGCAGCTATGCCCGCGTTTTCGCAGCCATAGTGTGGCCTCACGCGCCGCGCCGCTTGCCACACGCTGTTACTTTGCCCCCCTAACTGTTGTACATTCTGGTTTCTGGATATGAGCACCAATTTTGATAGATTCACCCTCAAAGTCATTGGCTATCTTTGTAGGCTTTTAATCACTAATTAAATGGTGATTTTGGGTCTTCTTCTTCATTCCATGCCATGGACCTAGAAACATGCAAGAGAGGCATTATTAGTAGAATTTAATATTAAATAAATATTAAAATGTGGTATGAAATATGCAATTTTAGAGACTAATCACACCCCCACACTTATCTTTTGCTCGTCCCGAGCAAAACAAAAAGAGCTAAGAACATTATTACAATACTTTCGCAGGTGACGCGATTGAACTAAGCATGTGCAACAAGCTGTTAAAACTCTAGGTTTCCCCTATAGGAGGAGTTTTGTCTCCTGAAGGTTTTCAGCGGATTACACCCACAAAATCCATAACAAAAGAAATCAAATGTTAGTATTTTGAAACGCATTTTGAAATAGAGAAAAGTGTTGAAATATTTTGCGAAAATTTAAGTGATCCAAGGTCATAGGTTAAACAAAAATTATTTTTCCTTAAACTAAGTCAAAATGCAAAATCTTGTTATAAATTTAATGTAAGAATTTAAAATTGAATCGATTCTTTGATCTTTCATAAAACTCTTAGAAAAATATGTACTTTGTGAATAGTGAAGATTTTGGGATATCGACTCTGACTTTCATGCCATTTATTTAATATACTTTTTCTTTTTTTCTTCCCTTAGTTTTCTTAGGCTTTCTAGCTTACCCGGGTAGTGAGCCTTTAGCCGGTGACTCCCAAATCGGATAGTTTTAGGGCACTAGATGAGAAAACATCCCTCAGACTCGAGGACTCGAGTAAACAAGGCCACATAACCAAAGGGGACTATTTTATTTTTGTCCACCATTTTAAGCGTGAATAATCATGCTTTCTGAGGCATAATTACCCAACTTCAATAAGTGATTTTATCATTATTTTTTTATATATATTTTTATAGCATTTTTTATGACATTTTCAGTCTTTGTTTGAATCCCAAAATTGTGTAAGTGTGAAGTCCAAAAATCTAAGGCAAAAAATTCAAGATCAAATTATCTTTCCAATATTACTTTCTTATGCTAAAATTTAAACAAGATCTATTATTTTGACTCAGTTTAAAAATTCATAATTTTAGGTCTTCCTAATTCCTAAGATAATCTTAATTTTCTTAAAAATAAATCAAAACTATTTCTCTTAATTCAAAAAGTTTTGTAAAAGAAAAGAAAGTGTTTCTATACAAAAGAAAATTTTAAAATTTTTTTAAAAAGAAGAGTAAAAGAAAGAAAATTTAAAACAACTACGTTAGTAAAATCTCCTCTACACTTATCTCATGCATTGTCCTCAATGCATCATGAATATGTATATACATGAGACAAATGGAAAGGGAAGAAAAATTATCTCATGGTGGTGGCTCTGGTGGTGGTCTGATTGGGCCAAGCGTTGCTACCCAATCAAGATAATGTGGTGGCTCACGGAATCCACCTTTATTGACCTCTTTTTTATTAACATATTTACAATCCCTAATTTTAATAGGATCATGGAAGATCCTATCATGAAATGTATTCCCTTTACATGACCAATCTTGAAAGATCATCACTGAGTCATTCTGGTCAATAACTTGGTCCAACAATAGAATGTGGTTTGGTGGAATGGATGATTTGGGTTTTGAAATGAAGAGTTCGGGAACCAATACTTACTCGAAAAAATCAACTTTAGGTTCGAGAGTCGGTTTAGGTTCAAGAGTTGAGTCCAAATCAAAGAATTTAATTTCACATTCTGTTCCCATCAATGAAATGTGACTATCAAAAAGAAGTGGTCCAATATCAAAATTTATGGATACAGGAATCAATGTTAGCTCGGGCATTGGGTCCAACTTGGGTAAGGATGCTGGAGTCAACATAGAGTCAAAGTTTGGAATTGAATTATAGAGTTTTGGGTCGTGTTTGTAGGCTGTCTAAAAATCAAGCCATTGAAAAGCAGAATTCCAAGACGCAAGGTTAATATTAGCCGCGTCTCAGCACCAAGGCACGAGGGTCCAAACCCGCGTCTCAGCGTCAAGGCGCGAAGCCCGAAAGCCGCGTCTCAGCACCAAGGCACGAGGGTCCAAACCCGCGTCTCAGCACCAAGGAGCGATGGCCAAAACCCGCGTCTCAGCAGTTCCAAGGCACGTGGGTTGATACCCGCGCCTCAGTTGTAACCGTCCCGGTTTCGGGGCCAATCACGGCCCACATAACGGGAAAAGTTAGCCCCCTTATGGAGTGTTTTTAGGAGGCACGTACGCCCCTGAAACCCCTATAAATAGCCCCGTTGCTATGGAGAAGGGGTCGGCCAATCAAGAAGGAGGAGAAAAGAAAGAGAGTAAAGCCCTTCAGAGAACTTGCTGTGTTCAAGTTACTCTTTGCCTACCTTCTCTTTGAGAGTTTTGGTAGACAGAGCTGAGCTACTCCGTCTGCCATCCGAAGAGGAGATCCCTAGAAGGTCTCGACGGTCACCCGGTCAACGGAGAACAAGATTCACTCTCCATCGCCACTTGAAGAACCCAGCCTTAAACAAAGGGAGGATTCAAGACTCAACATCCTCCCTCCCTTGTAATCGGAAGACCGATCTGTTGTAATCTTCTATCCAATCAAAGGAATTTTACAATCGAATCATCCCTTTTCTGACGCATACAAGAGATGGCGACTCCGCTGGGGAGTACATTTGTCACTGACGAACAAATCGTGGCGCAAGGTGATGTCCTCCATAAGGGGAAGATGGTCGAATCGCTCGTAGTCGAATTCGACCAGGCAAAGTATGAAGAGTTTCTCTCTTCCGGCTCCAAGAGCCCAAAGACCCGTGTCTGTCACAGGGTCTCCACGGGGACTTGCCCCGAAACCCGCCCTGAGACTCTCTCAGACGCAGCGGCTGCAAAGGGTGTCGCAGCCAACTGTGCTAAGCAGGATACACGCGCCAACGTCTCTCAGGAGGCCCGCGTGGTCCCAGGCACGACTGCCATTGCGACCAGCCGCGCCATGCGGAACACACGCGTCAATGTCTCTCACGAGACCCGTGTGGTCCAAATCTCTGGTGTCCAACCAGTCCACCTTCTCCCTCAGCACCAAGTCGTTGTTGGGTTCTCTCTACCTCCACGACGCAACCGAAATGCTGAGCGTCGACAGAGGAGGCGTGCGCGTCAACTGCAAGTTGGAACTTCTGATTGTCCAACTGAGGCAGGACGCAAAGTTCAACCCGGCGCCTTGTCCGCGCCACGTCCAGCACGCGAAGTCCGCGTTTGGCGGCCCAAACGCGAGACTTCCCAAATTAGATCCTCTGAAGTCCTACTCGCCAGACGCCAAGGCGAAGCTTGCGCGCCTCGTCAAGTACAAGAGGCACGCGCCCTCAGGCGTAGGGCCCAACAGCCCGCTCTCTCTCAAGCGTCCATGCCCCAACGCACCAAGCAGCAACGCGACAGCCGCGTCTCCTCTCAGCAGAGACGCCAGTCACACGTCCTAAAGTGGAGACGCGAGAACCGCGTCTCTGAATCCTGCGTCCAAGCTGTACAGCGCAAGGATGTCTCCGCCCTCGAAGTTGCGAGGCTAATCTCTTCGATCCTCTTTCCATGGATCTAAGGGATTACTTAACTAAGAAAAGAAGTGCTAATCAAACCACTTCATCATGTTGCTGCCAACGGCTCATCTCTATGCTCTCTGAGTGCCGTTGCGGTTCAGGTGTGAACAAGTAGTCTTTAGTTAGACAGCTGACCCTGATTCCCCCATCAGCCAAAAGAAGACGCTCTCATAGGCGGAGGGTGTTCTCTGACGCTGAGTATCCAGAGCTCACTGCAAATATGACAAGCAGGAGCAAGGAAAACAACCTACAGTCAGTTCTGAAGATGAATCTGACTCTGAACCGGAAGGAGTGTACCGACACACTCGCACCCGGACCGGGGCCATTCCCCCGATTGACTATAATGCCCTAGCTCAGGGCGTTGAAATGAATGACTCTCATTCTGCTGTAGCAGAATCGCAGGCCTCAAACTCTTCTACAGAGAAAGAGGCCTTCACCTACATGACGGGCACTCCTGAGGAGACAGCCCGGCGCCTGGATCAGCAAGCCCAGGTCCAGAGGGAACAACTCGATATGATTCTTTCTCAGCGGGAATCTATCGATTCTCTCAAACAGATGCTCGCACAATTGCTCGAAGACAGGAGGAAATCTCCCCCTAGAAAGTCTAAGGGCAAACGAAAAAAGGGAGAAAGCTCGTCTTCCAATCACTCCGAGAAGAACGCGCAGTCTACTTCTTGTTCATCTAAATCCTTGTCGCAGGAAAAGAACGATCAAGACTAGGGGAAGGTTCATTCTAAAAGAATGAATCAGTTGGAGCAACGTCTTGAGGCTCTTACCAACCGGAAAGGCCTCCAAGAAGCAGGAGTGGTCCGCCCATATCCAGCCGAATGGGACCTGGTTCCGTACCCGCCCAGGTTCAAGGCTCCAACCCTCCAAGCATTTGATGGGAAAGGTTCTCCAAACCAACACATCTACTACTTTAAGTCCCAAACTGGGAATGTGGTAGATAACGACGCCATCCTGGCGCGTCTATTCATCGGCACCCTGAAGGGACTGGCCTTTGAATGGTTCATGAAGCTCCCAGAAGGTTCCATCAAGAACTGGGGTGATTTGGAGAAGCTTTTCTTAACACGCTTCTTTGAAGATGACTCGGAGGTCAACATGCCTACCCTTTTAGCCAACAAGCAGCGAAAGGGAGAGTCTGTTAAGTCTTTCGTGGAAAGATTTCGGAACGTGGCACTCCGATGCCCAAGCGGTATGACCCAGGTTACCCTGGTGGAAACATGCCGCCACAATCTCCAAACCTCACTCCTTGCTCAAATAGGAGTCGCTGAAAGCCGCACCTGAAAACAATTAGTCCAACAAGGTGAACAGGCTGAAGTGATTGTTACCCGCGTCAGAGCGGAAGAAAACAAACCCAGACCTGAAAGGTCAACAAGGCGTGCGCCAGACACATCCCTCCAAGCCAAGAGGAAGGATAACTTGGCAGCAGAGGCCAGGACCCCTATCAAACCTCAACCGGTCAAGGGAAGTGGCTCTTCAAGCCAACCATGGGCCAACAAGCAGTATTCCTTTAAGGATGAACATGTCGACTCGCTCTTCAAACTACTTAACAAGAGCAATCGACTGAAGCTTCCTGAAGCTAGGCGCCCCGAGGAAGTCGGTAAAACCGACAATCCCAGTTACTGCCTATAGCACAGGATGTTGGGACACCCTACAAAGAGCTGTTACGTCTTCAAGGACATCCTTCATGCCCTGATTGATGCGGAGGTATTGAAACTCCGACCAGAACAGAAGAAGGTGACGGCTAATATGACGTCAGTTCTCCAGTTTGGGAGACAACCCCCAACACCCTCTGGAGTAGTCCCCATCCCAAGAGGAGAGCTGAGAATGGTCAACATAGACCCGCACCAGCAGCAAGAAAAGGGCTTGGTACCTATTCCCACACCTTAGGGAGAAGTCATGTGGGTTCATCTCGACCTTATTGATGGTCAGCAATGGACTATTGTGACCAGCAGGAAGTCCGAAGGCAAGGCAAAGGCTTCATCCTGCAACGTGGTGTGTGCGTCTTCTCGAGAAGCAGAAACTGATATTCCCTCGCTAACCGACTCAGAAGAGGAGATGATAGTTCTGGCCGCAGGACCTAGTTAGCTGGTGGCAGAAACCCATTCGGGGCAGCCGTATTTGAAAAAGTATGGCGAAGTGGCAGTGACTCCTCCGAGACCCACTGCAGAACCAGCCAAAACCTCCACGAAGCAACCCGGGGAGAAACAGAAAGAGCTCCGGTTTTCTCGAGTTCTTTCGAAGGACGTAGCGGAAGGATCCACTGCACCTTACCGCTTTGATGTCCTGGCTCAGTTAGCCAACATCCCGGTGCGGATTACGCTTTATGAGCTTCTTAGACTATCAAAGTCGACCAGAGAAGCTCTACAAGAAGCTCTGGCTAACGCTGAAGTCTTCATGACCCAGCTACCGAAAGAGGAAGATGTAGTGGATTGCCTCCACGCCTCCCAAAATATTCCCTGCATCACCTTTACGGCAGATGATATGCAAGTTAAAGGAAAGCATGATCGACCCCTTTACTTCGCAGGGTATATTGGATCATCTGAGGTAAACCGCATCCAGGTAGATCCCGGGTCTGCCTTAAGCATCATGCCTCGCAGGGTCATACAACATCTCGGGATTCCTACTCACCGTTTGAGCCCTACCCAAATGACCATTTACGGGTTCAATGCCAATAGTACCCGTCCAATGGGGAAGGTCAAGCTCAAATGCCAGATTGGAGATCTAAGGTCAGAAGTGACATGCTACGTCCCTGACACCTCCTACAATCTACTGCTGGGAAGACCCTGGATTCATCGCAATTCTATCGTTCCCTCTACTCTCCACCAAGTCATGAAATACATTGACGGGAGTGGAAAAGTGCGAACGTTGATTGCCGAGAGGCACCCGTTCAAGGGAGTGGAGAATTATTTCACAGATTTCCTCCTATATCAGGAATCTGTGAAAATAGATGAAATCCCGCAACCAGAGGAACCAGACTCTGGCAATGAAGCCGACACCGAGCTGGAGGAAGATGAGTGTATGTGGGAGCTAGATCCACCTGTAACGGGCATTAATAAGCCCGATGTTGATAATACCTCCGCCGATGATGTAGGCAGTTGGTACATTAATGAAGAATTAGATTTAGCGTATTTTTCTGTGTTTGCTTCTGATTCAGTGCCGTCAGACACTAGTACCGACGTGGATGACGATCTCTGGTCGGCAATGGATGCTCTGACATCGTTGCATGTACCAGTGAAATCGTCCTTTAAAACATGTCGAAATGTCGGCGATGCACAACAATCAATATTCATGGTTCCAGCGAGAAGGAAGGGCCAAAGACCAATTATTTTCGGACGAATTGAATCCGAACCAATGAATCATGAAGAATCAGAAAGTGAGCAAGAACCCCCTCAGTTCGGTCATTATGAGCCAAAAGCACTCAGAATGATGAAAAACATGGGGTATGATCTAACCAGCAGACTCGGGTTAAACTTCGGCAGAGGGAGGAGAACACTACTTCGATCCTTTGTGCCGAAAGGAAAAGCACCCGATTATTATCATCGGACGCGCAGGGGGTTAGGCTATGTATCAACTCCGGCTCCATCAGCCTCTGATTCTCGAGAATCGTCAAGCCACGATTACTCTTCCGGCACGTCATCATGGGAGTCAGATGTCAGTGTTGGCAAAATCTTCAGGGAACTTTCAGTGAACATATCCTCAACAAGCCACCTGGAAGACGGAGATGAAGAAATGATCCAGTCCGATACGGATCCTTGGATCAAACATTTAAATACCCTCTGGGATACCCGCTTTGAACAGTGAGAGCCACCCACAGAAGACAAGATTGTTCAGATCAATCTGGGGGATGAAGCTAATCCTAAGCCCATTTTCATAAGCGATGGCCTGTCACCGTCGGAGAAAGAGGGTCTAATATCTCTTGCACAAGAGTATATAGACGTCTTCGCTTGGAGTTACGAAGACATGCCCGGACTTGATCCTCAAGTGGCTATGCACCACCTCAACATCAATTCAGACATAAAACCTGTTAAACAGCAACAGCGACGATTCCGCCCAGAGATAATGGAGGCGATTCAATCAGAAGTCAGAAAGCTTATAGATTCTGGCTTCATCAGGGAAGAACAACATCCCGACTGGGTAGCCAACATCGTCCGCGTTGCCAAGAAAAACGGAAAGATCCGGATCTGCATCGACTTCCGTGATCTAAACGAGGCTTGTCCCAAAGACGAATTCCCATTGCCAATCACAGACGTCATGATTGACAATATTTGTGGATTCGAACGAATGTCCTTCATGGACGGATTCTCAGGATACAATCAAATCAAAATGTATCCTGACGACGAAAAGCACACCTCTTTCAGGACACCATTGGGGGTCTACTGCTATACCGTCATGCCCTTCGGACTGAAGAATGCAGGGGCAACATATCAAAGAGCCATGAATGCCATTTTCCATCAGCAAATGCGCAAAACAGTAGAATGTTATGTTGATGACATTGCAGTAAAAAGCCGCGCTAAAGGTGATCACATAGCTGACCTAAAGGTTGTCTTCAACATCATGCGGGCCCATCGGTTAAAGATGAACCCTACCATATCCTTCCTGGGGGTGGCTAGTAGCAAATTCCTAGGGTTTGTTGTAACCTCCACGGGAATTCATGTGGACCCAGAAAAGGTTCGCGCTATCCAGGAGATGCAACCTCCAAGAAATCTCAAGGAACTCAGGGGCTTGCAAGGACGATTGGCGTACATCCGCAGGTTTATCTCAAATCTCTCCGGAAGATGCCAACCCTTCGCCAAGTTAATGAAAAAGGGTGTCTCATTCATTTGGGACGACGCTTGCTAACAAGCATTTGAGGAAATCAAGCAATACCTCAGCCAACCACCAGTCCTTGCAGCTCCGATATCCGGGAAACCTTTCCTGGTATACGTCCGAGCAATGGATCAATCTTTGGGAGCTCTACTAGCTCAGAACGATGATCAAGGACGAGAGCAAGCGATCTACTATCTGAGTAGAACAATGATCGGAGCTGAACATCGGTACAACCCGATCGAGAAGGAATGTTTGGCACTAGTGTTCGCCATTCAGAAAATGCGACACTATCTGGTAGGCCAAACTATAAATGTCATATCAAAAGTCAACCCCTTGAGGTTACTCATGACTAAGCCTTCATCTTTGAACGGCCGGCTGGCAAAATGGGCCATATTGCTATCCCAATATGAGATGCACTTTTTACCACAAAAGGCCATTAAAGGACAAGCGGTGGCGGATTTCCTAGCTGAGCACCCAGATCCGAGGGCAACCAAACTCTACGAGGATCTCCCAGATGAAATCGCCGAAGTCTGCCTCACTCAGACGTCGTTCGAAAGTCAAGTGTGGCAACTCTTCTTCGACGGTGCATCCAGAACAAGCCCAAAAGGACACATCGTAGCGGGGGTAGGAGTAGTACTCATCTCGCCACAGAACTATGTGATTCCCCGAGCCGTCTCGCTAACTGAGCCTTGCTCCAACAATGTGGCGGAGTATAATGCTCTTTTAATAGGAATGCAGTTCGCCGATGAGATTGGCGTTAAAAATCTCGAGGCATACGGTGACTCCAAGCTCATCGTTAGCTAGGTTCGCGGGGAGTACGAAGTCAGACATGAGGACTTAGTACCCTATTATAATGCAGTCGTCCACGTGGCTGGGAAGTTTACGAACTTCTACATCGATCATGTACCGCGCAGGCAAAACGAGCATGCAGATGCACTGGCATCCCTCGCGGCCTCACTAGCTCTTCCAGCTGAAGTGATGGAGAAGATATTCGTCTACAGCCATGACCTGTATTGCCCGAGAATTGCTCTCAAAGACTATCAGGAGTCAAGGGGAGATTCTCAAAGCAAAGAAGCGCTGGAATTGTCAACCGGTCCAGAGCTTAGAGACTGGCGATTCCCCTACATTGATTATGTCCTGTATGGCATCCTGCCTGAAGACACCAAAGAAGCGGCGACCATTCGAAGGAAAGCCCCCAAATTCTACTATAATGCGATTACACGAACACTGTATCGTCGATCGCATGACGGGATCTTGCTTCGCTGCCTTTCACGAGAGGAGGCACAGGAGGTATTGAAAGAAACCCATGACGGCATATGTGGAGCCCATCAACCTAGCTCAAAACTTGCATACCGACTCCAAAGGTTGGGATATTATTGGCCCAAGATGATCGCTGACGCCATCACCTATGCCAAAAGATGTCACGCCTGCCAAGTACATGGCGATTTCATCCATCAAGCACCAGGCTACCTTCACTCCACGCCTCCTACTTGGCCATTTGAGATGTGGGGGATGGATGTGGTTGGCCCTATCAGCCCTCCATCATCAAAAGGACATCAGTTTATTTTGGCAATAACCGATTATTTCTCCAAATGGGCCGAGGCCGTTCCTTTGAAGGAGGTGAAGTCATCTGATGTGATCAAGTTCGTGAAGCATCACATCATTTACCGTTTTGGGGTACCTCGGCGAATTGTCCACGACAACGGACCCCAGTTCATTAGCCAGGCTTTCCAGAGATTCTGTGCCAAGTTCAGAATCCAGAGTGTGTCCTCAACGGCATACTACCCCGCCGCTAATGGCCTCGCAGAAGCTTTCAACAAGACCATTGGCAAGCTTCTCAAGAAATTCGTCTCGAAAAGTCAGCGTGATTGGGATGACAAGCTGGGTGAATGCTTATGGGCTTACCGCACAACTGTCCGAACCCCGACTAAAGCTACGCCATTTTCTTTGGTATATGGGTGTGAAGCCGTTCTTCCACTCGAAATCCAAATTCCATGTCTACGCGTTGCCCTGACAGCAGAGATGACAACAGAGGAGAAGCATCGACAGCGATTCCAAGAATTGGAAGCCTTAGATGACAAACGTCTGCAGGCCCAGCAACAAATCGAGCTTTACCAAGCTCGAATTACCAGAGCCTTCAACAAGAAAGTTAAAGTGCGAACTTTCAAGAAAGGCGATCTAGTCTTAGCCGTCAGAAGACCCATGGTGATGACGCATAAGACAAAAGGAAAATTCTAACCCAAATGGGAAGGACCATTCGTAGTAGAGTCAGTCTACTCAAATGGATCGTATCGCCTCATAACTTCAAATGGCGATACACTCATGATGCCGATCAATGGCAGATTCTTGAAGAAGTACTATCCTTAATAGTACTTCTCCTCCGATCAAGTTCAAAATTACACCTCTGATCAAAACAAGAAGAGCTTCTTCATTAATATCCAACGCCTCCGACGGCTAAGGATAGAGGAAAATGTTGGCTTCTAAGCCCAACATAAGTCTTCGACAACTCATCATGCTGAGGGGAATAGCATGGCTAGCCCAACTCAAACGGTAGTTGGTAAAGGCACATCAAACCCGTTGACAGCTGAGGGTTTGCTAAAAATCCTAAGGGACATATGTTCCCATTTGATCCGACGCCTTTCGACGGCTAAGGATAGAGGAAAATGTTGGCTTCCAAGCCCAACATAAGTCTTCGACAACTCATCATGCTGAGGGGAATAACATGGCTAGCCCAGCTCAAACGGTAGTTGGTAAAGGCACCTCAAATCCGTTGATAGCTGAGGGTTTGCTAAAAATCCTAAGTGGACTTGATTCCACTCTCCCCTCCAAAATCCCTTACCAATTCTCATCCACAGAATGGTAGGTCTACAAAATACAATAATTGTCAAGTTAACACTACACCTCTGACATTCCAAACTCCACTTGTCAATTCTCGTCAGTAGAAGGACAAGTCCTAAAATTGCTCATATCGCAAATCAATAATTGTCAAGTTAACACTACACCTCTGACATTCCAAACTCCACTTGTCAATTCTCATCAATAGAATGACAAGTCCTAAAATTGCTCATATCGCAAATCAATAATTGTCAAGTTAACACTACACCTCTGACAAATTACTGTTAAGTTAACACTATACTTCTAAATAGTACATTGAGTTTCTGTCAAGTTAACATCACACCTCTGACAGTCACCTTCCTTCAGACTTCCATATCGAAGCTGAAATGAACGATGCCAAGTTTAACACTATACCTCTAGCGTCCAGGTCATCGCCAAGTTCAACAATATACTTATGGTCATGACTTTTCCTCGGACTTCCTCCTTGAAGTCGAGATGACCAATGCCAAGTTCAAAATTACACCTCTAGCATTACCCTCACTGTCAAGTTAAACATCACACTTATGACAGTGACACTTTCAGTTTTCCCAAATGAATGCTGAAATGCTCCTGAGTCAAGTTAATATCACACCTCTGATTCATATTCTTGTCAAGTTAACATCACACTTCTGACAAGACAACTTTCAACCCGTTAAGTTAATATCACACCTCTAATGGTAAAAACTTTCCTAGATCCCCCGCGAATCTAGCCTCACTTGTTATTCTCCTCAACAGAACAACAAGTCTACCCAAAAACATTGTTAGGTTAACATTACACCATTAACAGTGTTTTCATTAACTCCCCAGCTGATCTTAATCAAGTTAATCCCAAACCTCTGATAAAAGTTCACCTTCCCTGGGGGTACCCATTCAACCTGTTACTTTCTTTTATAAAGTAGCAGGTCCACCAAAAATCATTTTATCCTTATCAAGTTAACATCACACCTCTGACAGCATTGTGGGGTTCCTGAAATAGGATCTTTTCTCCACAAAATTTGACTTGTTAAAAAATTTTCATCATAGTTTTAACGAGCCAAAGATTCTTTTCTTCTATGCGTCTGACTAAAAAAGAAACAAGATAGTTCAAGACAATAGAAGAGACAAAAAGAAAAGTGTCACTTTTATTTATATCCAGGCATATGAAAGTGATACAAAACGCTCTCTTATACAATGAGATTGAGTGTTACAGTTAAGGAGTACACAAAGAAGTCCCTCTCTCTCTCAGAGGTTGCACTCACTCCTTAAAGCTGCGTTTGATTCCAAGTACAAGATGTTTGGAAGGGCGCCAAAATAGAATCAGACATTGTGGCAACGATCAGAAGCTGGTTGCACCACGATGCATGACGTAAACATCGAAGAAGCTTCTGGTTGACCGAGAACAATGGTGTTTCTTGAGATCGAATGGCAGTAGAATCCTCCGATCCTGCCGGACCATCCTAAGTGGCAGGATGCGATCCCTCGTTGATGAACATCTCTTCCACCAGAAAGTCATCCAATGAGCACGGAGTTTCCTCGATGTCACTTCTGGGGTAAGAGAGGAGGTTTTGAGACCTCACAGGGGATGCTACCCACCACTGTATCCACTGCAACCCCCGCCGCCATACCCACTGTGACCGTGACCAGCCCGCAAGCATGACGGGTGCGTCACGTTCAAAGAGATCTTGACGAGGGTTAAGTCCCCGTCAGGGATCGTGATTTCTTCCCTTGTGGACGACGGAGACTATGATTTCTTCCCTTGTGGACGAACATCGAACAAGTTCGCTGGCCGATATATTCTCCCAAGGGCCCAACGAACATGAAAAAGGATGATCGAGCCTACCTACGAGAAGCAAGACAAGAAATCAGAAAATCTGAAACTTAGTGTACTTCGACAGAAAACACTAAGTGACAGACGCAGCTATTGCTGAAGACTGCAGACGCAGGAATGACCCATGCAGAGAGCCAAACTTCTGTGGAGGCAGAAACAGACGCGAATCAAAGCTGTGATATACACGGAATTTGAACGCGATCTAGTTCAACACCCATGTCTAAGATGCAAAACGCAAAGAGAATCAGACGTGAAAATTGCCGTCTCCCTGTTGGATGAACAGGAGTTGCAAGATTCAGGACTGAGACCTCCAGTCTGAGTTGAAATTCTCCTAAGTCGACAGCCTCAAGACGCGAGCTCTATGTGCAAAACCTGCGGCCAGGTACCCAGATCTACTATACTTGCGTCCAGAAAGTCGCGGCTTCACTCCAAAAAGATGCGTTTCTCCGAAGTTCGCATCCTTCAAACCCAGACAAAAATCGCATCTGCCTCATGAAGTAATAGTCGCGTTTTCATCCCAAAAGATGCACCCCTATAGAAGGCGTGTCTTTAAAACAGTGGTACCCCCTGCGTCCACAGAACTGGCGTTCAGTCCTTGCTTCTGCAGAACAGTTCAACAGTACACTGGCACAAGCAGACGACCGTCCACTCACGGCTTAAAGTCCACCCATGACAGACTTAAAGCAATCGGGGAGGTCTAGACTGTGCATCTAGACACTCAACACGATCAACTTTGATGGCTTCAAAGAGTTCTACAGTACACTCACAAAGACCATATTCCAGATAAGATCAAACCTGGAGCATTGACTGTCAAGTCATAAGGGGGAATTCAACTAAAGTCCAAAGTATTTCGAAATCCGTCCCACTTAACTGCGGAATGTCGAAAACTTTGGAGGGGGTTCTGTAGGTTGTCTAAAAATCAAGCCATTGAAAAGCAGAATTCCAAGACGCAAGGTTAATATTAGCCGCGTCTCAGCACCAAGGCGCGAGGGTCCAAACCCGCGTCTCAGCGTCAAGGCGCGAAGCCCGAAAGCCGCGTCTCAGCACCAAGGCGCGAGGGTCCAAATCTGCGTCTCAGCACCAAGGCGCGAGGGTCGAAACCCGCGTCTCAGCAGTTCCAAGGCACGTGGGTTGATACCCGCGCCTCAGTTGTAACTGTCCCAGTTTCGGGGCCAATCACGGCCCACATAATAGGGAAAGTTAGCCCCCATTATGGAGTGTTTTTAGGAGGCACGTACGCCCTGAAACCCTTATAAATAGCCCCGTTGCTATGGAGAAGGGGTCGGCCAATCAAGAAGGAGGAGAAAAGAAAGAGAGTAAAGCCCTTCAGAGAACTTGCTGTGTTCAAGTTACTCTTTGCCTACCTTCTCTTTGAGAGTTTTGGTAGACAGAGCTGAGCTACTCCGTCTGCCATCCGAAGAGGAGATCCCTGGAAGGTCTCGACGGTCACCCGGTCAACGGAGAACAAGATTCACTCTCCATCGCCACTTGAAGAACCCAGCCTTAAACAAAGGGAGGATTCAAGACTCAACATCCTCCCTCCCTTGTAATCGGAAGACCGATCTGTTGTAATCTTCTATCCAATCAAAGGAATTTTACAATCGAATCATCCCTTTTCCGACGCATACAGTGTTCACATTCCTATTCAAGTTCAATTTCATTAAAATGAAAATCGGCCAATTTGTCAATGGGTTGATATTGATCAAGTTCAAGATTTTATGGTGAAATTGAATATTGGTCAAAGTCTTCAAGATTCCATAATACTTGGTTTTTCATCAATATGATTAGAAGAGTTAGGAGTAGTCAAAGATTGGGTAGGAAGATTTTCCTTATTCCTACACATGTTTTTCAATTGACTAAGTCTAACTTCTATCATATTGAAAGGATCACTTTGGGTTTGAATCATGAATTCCGTACTCTTTTCTAAGTCGGTATGTTCTTCTTGCTGTGGGACTTGGAATTGGAGTAAGGATCTTGGATTTGAAAACTTTGATGGAATTTTGAGTCTTTTAGATTTTAAATTTGTCGCTCGAGTTCTTCTAAGGCTTTCATCTTCTTTTCTTAGTCAATTGGTTCTTCTAATGGTTGTTCAGGAGACGAAGTATATGAAGCTGGATGTTGGTAAGGGGGTTGACCATAATACTCGGGGGAGGTGGGTTTGGGGAAGTATCCCTACTGACTCGGTGAAGAGTGATGATGATTATTCCAGTCTTGTTTATAGTATTAGGACTGGGGCACATATTTAGTTGGATAATCCCAATTTGGCATATAAGGTTGGTTCATTTTGTACATAGCCGGGTCGGAGTTATCCGAGTCAAATGATGTTTAGGTGAAATATGGATTCATATAAGGATTGAAAAATTATTTTTGTTAAAATCCATTTCACAATTTACACACAAAAAAAGAGAGAACAAACAAACAAACAAATAAACAAATAAGAAAAAGAAAAAGAAAACAAGTCTATGCTAGGGTTGACTTAGACCTGGGCGACTCCTAACTGGTTAGACTGTCCACGGGGGGTACATCGTCAGAATCTGACCACGAGTTAATCAGCCAGGTAGGGGCAAGATCAGTGGGAGGTATCCGTGCCAGAGCAACGGGCCTAATTATGCCAAACCACTGTTCTTTGAGGTTTCACCTCTCAATCCCCAACCTTGGACACCTATTTGACAAGAGTCAACTTCTAACAACTTCCCCCTTAGATCAGTCTCCTAAATGAGTCCGAGATGTCCCTTGGGGCCAGTGTCTAGAAATTTTTATTAAGGCTTGGGTTGTATGAGTGGGGAGGTGATTTTTGGGCTAAGGGAGGGTAATGACTTTCCCACCTTATATTGTATTGGGGTTTGCCTTCAAGTTTAATTCGTGCAAGCGTGCAATATAAATAAGAATGAACACACAAAGAGAGTAAATCACCCACGTGTTTGTCCTAACTATATACAATGCAATATATACACCTCCATCAAGATCACAACAACACAAGAATAAAATATAGTATATTAGAATTGAAATTGATGCGTGCCTAGATGCAAATGTCTAAACCATTTAAACATCCAATTACCGTATTTTAGTTCTTAAAATTATAACAGTGCACAGGTAATATAAACAAAAAGTAGCAGCAGAATATAATATGATACAAGAATTTACCCAACCATACAAAAGCAAGTGTGAATTTCTACAATTCTAAAAATTTAACCTGCACACCAAAACAATAAAGAAGAGAAGTTAACAAAAGCGTGAAATCAAACCATTTCCATTCCCGGCAACGATGCCAAAATTTGATCGGGGGAAAACCGTGCACAAAAAGTGTATGTTTTGAAATCAAGAGTTAAAAGTGCGTGCTTTGGCTTCCTCAGTATTTCTGTTATAACATGGAGGCTAAGTGGGTCGAATCTACAGGGACGAAAAGTGATAGAAGCTTTATCGAAATGTTCACGAGTGTGTTAAAGTTTCTTTAACGTTTTAAAGAATGAAAAGAAGAGAAAACAAAATAAAAAGTGAAAAGAGAAGAGTACGGTGAAACATGAAGAAGTGGGAAACATAGAAGATAAGATATTTATGGTTTTTAGAATATATCTAAAACAAAGTAAAAAGAGAAAGAAAACTCATGGCTACTAACTACCAATGGCTCCACTAACCATGCTAACCTCTTAGTGATAGTGCCTCACATGTATCCTTGGCCATCACTAGTCCTTGTTCAAGAGCATTTCAAAACATGACCTATATGATAACTTTCACTTCTAACTCAACAAAATAAGTGCAAGCTACACTTAAACCATCAAAACTAAACTAGAGTAAGTATAAACTAAAGTAGTGTTAGCTTGTTAGAGAGTTAGGATGTTAGAGTGTTAGTATCCATCATCATGAGCCATCAATGGCTCTTGCTAGAGCAAGGCCAAGTAGACGCTATTAGATTCATGTGGATTATCAAGTAAGGAGTGAGCAAGTTAGTGGTTAGTAGTTAATTGCCATGAGAGAAAATTAGCTAAACATGTAAAAGGAGTTAGAAAGAAGAAAACAAAGAGAGATAAAGAGAGAACCTTTCATAAATTGTCACCTACCATTACAAGCACTCTTGCTTTCCACTCATGTACTACTCTTTCTCCTATTACAAGATCTATAAGAGATGAAAAATACAAAGGAGAAAGAAGAAGAACAACTAACCTAAACTACCCTAAGAAGAAGAAAATACTCTAAAACTACACTACAACTAAAGAAAAACTCCTCAAAACATCTCCTCCTTTCAGCTCTAGAAATCCCAGGGTATTTATAGGCAAAACAAGGCACCAGAGGGTCAGTATGGAGCTGCGCGTTAAATCTTAGGGCGTAGCTCCACACAAGACCACAAAAAAGCAGCTTTGGCCACGTTTTCGCTGCCATAGTGTGGCTGCACGCGCCGCGCCGCCTGCTGATCGGGGCGAAACTAGCACTCAAAATGTGTGTTTTGTGAAATTAATGTAAAAGCTCGTATATGTGCTAATGTACCCTCGATACTTCCGTTATAGCATTGGCTCAACAGGTCGAATCCACAGGAAAGGGAGGCGATTGAAGCATTGACAGTTTTATTCACGTTTTATGTTAACAGTTCTTCTTTGTTAAAAGAATTAAAAAGAAAGCGAAAAGAAAAGAAAAGGAAAACAAGCATGTGGTAGGTGAGGAGGGCGATGAAAACGTCGATGTGAAAAACCAAAGAGAAGTGGTTTGGAAAGCAAAATAGAAAAGAAGAAGAAGCTTGTAGTAAAGAAGATGAAACAAGGGTGAACAAAGAGGATGGTAAAACACCGATGAAAAGATAAAAGAATTGCTTTTTAAAATAAGATAAAATAAAAACTCATGGCTACTAAGTACCAATTGCTCCACTAACCATGCTAACCTCTTAATGAAAGTTGCCTCACATTTGATCCTCGGCCATCACTAATCCTTGGCTTCAAGAGACGATACAAAGCATGGCAAATGAGATGGTTCTTCACATTCAAACTTGCATCAAGAGTAAGCTAATACAAACATTAGATCATCAAACCATTGAAAGAAAGCATGAAATAAGAGAGAGTTAGCTTGGTTAGCAAGTTAGCAAGTTAGCAAGTTAGATGTTAGAACCCATCATCATGAGCCATCAATGGCTCTTGCAAGAACAAGGCCTTATAGAGGCTACTCGATTCATGTGGATTATCAAGTAAGTGGTTAGATGGTTAGTGGTTAGTAGTTAGATTGCCATGAGAAAAAGAAAAAATTAGCAAAGCATCATGTAGAAGATGGAGAAGATTACATCGGAGAAGAAAGGAGGCACCTTTACATAGACTATCACCATCTATTACATCAATCCCTCTCTATCTCTCTCTGAAGATCTAAAAAGAAATGAAAATATAAGAGAAATGATATGAAGAGCACCTACCTACACTAACCTAAAACATAGAAAAAATCAGCAACTACTCCTAAAAATGAAAACTCCCTCGTTTTGGCCAAATACAGGGGTATATATAGGCACATGAGCCTTCTGGAAGACGAGACGGGGCCACGCGTCGAAAATCGACGCATGGCTCCATCCTATTGCCGCGGAAATGCGACAATTGCCGTGTTTCCGTTGCAATACCAGGGACTTAGGTCCCTGGTTTTTGTTAGGATATTCCTCTGGCTTCCAGGGTCTTCTTGGTATATTCCTTTTCTGGTAATTTCGCCCGAATATTCGTCTGACGTGCGCAGGAGTCTAGATTCGACGTATCTTCTAGATAATCCCTTGCTTGGCCTCCAAGTAATGCGGGATTAATTACCATAAAATAGAATTAATTAGGCTCTTATTACTCCTTTGCCCTTGAACTCTTGATTTACCTGCAATAGAGACCAAAACACGGTTTAAACTATTCATAAATCGGTGGGAAAATACGATATAATAATGCATAATCGTAGACTAATCACACCCCCACACTTATCTCTTGCTCGTCCCGAGCAAAACAAGAAAAGAAAAACTATACTACAAAGGTTATTACTCCACTTTCGCAGGTGACGCGATTGCACTGAGCGTGTGCAACAAGCCGTTAAACCTCTAGGTTACCCTAGAGGAGGAGTGTTGCCTCCTGAGGGTTTTCAGCGGATTGCACCCACAAAATCCATAAAGAAAGAAGACAAATGTTAGTATTTTGAAAACACATTTTGAAGGAGAGACAAGTTTATGAAATATTTTTGCAAAAATATAAGCGATCTAAGATCATAAGTCCACCAAAAATTATTCTTCCTTAAACTTAGTCTTTACGCAAGATCTTGTCTTCAATTAAGGTAAGAATTCAAAATTGGATTGAATATTTTATCTTTCATAAAACCTAGATAATATGCATATTGTGATAGTGAAAATTTCTGGCATTTCAACTCTAACCATCAAGCCATTTATATATATTTATATATATTTATTTTTTTCTTCCCTTAGTTTTCTTAGGCTTTCTAGTTCACCCATGTATTGAGCCTATAACCGATGACTCCCAAACCAGAAGGTCCTAGGGCACCAGATGAGAAAACATCCCTTAGGTTAAGGACTCGAGTAAACAAGGCCACCAAATTAAAGGGGATTATTTTTTTCTTTTGACCACCGTTAGGCGTGAATAATCATGCTTCTTGAGTCATAATTATCCAGCTTAATAAGTGATGAATTTTTTTATTTATTTTTTTCTTTTTATTTATGGCATTTTAGTTATTTGTTTCTATCCCAAAAATTGTGTAAGTGTGAAGTGCATACTATCTAAGGCAAAAAATTCAAGATAAAATTATCTCCCCAATTTATTTCGACTGGGTTTAAGATATCATAATTAAGGCTTCCTTAATTTCTAAGATCATCTTAATTTTGTTAAAAATAGATCAAAACTTTGTCTCTTGTTTCAAAAAGTTTTTTAAAGAAAGAGAAAATTCCTATACAAAAGGGAAGATTTCTAAAAGTATCCTAAAAGAAGTGTAAAAGAAAGAAAATCTAAAAACTCTATGTTAGTAAACCCTCCCCCACACTTATCTCATGCATTGTCCTCAATGCATCGTGATGTATGTATGCATGAAACAAATAGAGAGGGAAGGAAAAATCATCTCAAGGTGGTGGTTCCGGTGGTGGTCTGATTAGTCCACGAAATGCGGCCCAATCCAACTTGCGTGGAGTTCGGAGGAACCTACCAGAGACCTCAAGAATATAACCTACTAGAATGATGTATATATGTATAATTTTTATTAAAAAATTTACCCCATCTAATTTTCAAATTTTCAAAATAATTTCAGAGTCAAATTTATCAAGACCCTTGTCCCAGAATGGAATGATTGATTTGGACTCAGGAAGTACAGGAACTAATACCGACTCAGAAAACAAACTTAAGTCAAGTAAAGGTTCGGGAGTCGAGATTGGTTCAGGAAGTGGGTCCAAATCAAGAAGATGAAGCTCAAGTCCACATTCATTTTCCCATGATGGAATGTGACTTTCTAAGGTTGGTGAGTTCAGTTCAAGAATGACAGGCACGGGAACCAAAACTGACTCTAAAATATTACTCAAATTGGGCAACATAACAGGAGTCAATATTGATTCAGGAATTTGAACAGAATCACAAATTTGAGGATCAAAGTTACATTCTTCATTGAGTTCAATTCCATAAAAATGAGAACTTGCCAATTTATCAATGGGACTTTCAAAAGTAAGAAATTGGTCAAGTTCAATATGATCATCATAAAAGATTGGTGGTTCAATTTCACAATGTACTGGTACTGGATCCAATACTGATTCGGGAAAAGGCCTGAATTCAGGTAAAAACACCTCAGTCAATATTGAATCAGGAAGTGAAATTGAATTATCAAGTGAAAGTTCAGGATCATATTCATGCTCAAGTTCAATTTCAGGAAAAGGATAACTTGTCAAAATGTCAATGGGATTTGAAGGTTGGACAAGTTCAGGTGGATGTGCTGAAATTGAATCTTGATGCTCAAAATGACAAGAGTCTTGGTCAGATCAATAGAGTTTGGCATAGCTGAATTGGTCAAAGGTTGATAAGATAGAGTTTCCTCATTTCTATAAATGCTAACCAATTGACTCAATTGTGTTTCCAACCTACTGACAGACTCGGCAGATGATTTTTGGAATTTTAGTGCGGACTCTTGCAAGATTTCTATTCTCTTTTCTAGATGTGATGTATCTTCAAGTGGTTGGTCTAGAAAAGGAGTGTAGAAATCTTGGTTTCCAAAACAATAGGAGTCATGGGTCAAAGTGATAGAGTTAGAGATATTTGAATTGGTCAAAGGTGGTGAAGAGAGTGTTTCTTCATTTTTAAAAATGTTGACCAATTCACTCAATTGTTTTTCTATCCTATCAACAGACTGAGAAGCAGATTTTTGAAATTGTAACGCAGACTCGTACAAGATTTCTATTCTCTTTTCTAGACTTGATTTTTCTACAAGTGGATGCTCTAGAATGGGAGTATAAGAATCTTGGTTTTGAAAATTTTGTGAAGAATATGGGTCAAAAATGTTTTGAGATTGAAGCTTAGACTCACACAAGAGTTCCTTACTCATTTCCAGGGCAGATGGTTGTTCATTATGAGGAGGTGGAACTGAGTAAGACTCTTGAAAATACTGTAGAATTGGAGAGGCCTTCCTTTTCTGATGTAGTCGCTCGACCTCTTGTAGATTGGCTTCTAAACTCTTTGTAACTCAGATTTTTCTTCAATTGGTGGTTCAGAAAAAAGGAGTATAGGAAGCAAAATCGGGGAATGAACATTGTGTAAATGGTGGACAAGGTGAACATGGGGGACAAGGAGGTTGAAAATTAAACTCGGGGGAAGAGAATCCCCATTGACTCTGTGACGAGTTGAAATTATTTTTGAAATTATAGTCATAAGAATGTGGGTATAGGTTGTATTGATTCGAATAAGTCCAACCCGGTGTATTTGGTTGATGCATATTGTAAAAAGTCGGGTTGGAATTATCCGAATCGAAAGGGGTTGGTGTGAAATATGGATTCATATTCGGATTGAAAGAATTGTTATTGTTAAATTCCATATCACAAACAATCACAAGCAAAAAGGAAAAATCAAACAACAATCAAAAAGAAAAGAAAAAATCAAAACCAAGCCTATAGTAGGGTTGACCTAGACCTAAACGACTCCTAACTGGTCGATTACCCGGGGGAGGTTGTTGCTTGAATCCGACCACAAGCTAATCGGCCAGGTAGGGGCAAAATACGGTGGGAGGTATCCGTGCGTAAGCAACGGGCCTTAATTATGTCAAACCACGGTATCTTCGAGGCGTAACCTCTTAATCCCCAACCTTAGACACCGATTTCACAAGAGTAAGATTCAAAACAAGTTCCACCCTCGGTCAATCTCTTAATGAGTCCGAGATGTCCCTAGGGGTCAACGTCTATAAAATTTTGTTAGGGCTTGGGTTATGTGTGGGGAGGTGGTTTTTGGGCTAAGGAAGGGTGATGAAATCCCCACCTTATCTTGTATGAGTTTTGCCCTTAATTTCAATTTGTGCAAGTGTGCAATATAGACAATAGTATAACACAACACGATAAATCACCCACGTGTTTGTCCTATGCTATATGCAATGCCATATGTACACCTCAGTCCAGATCACAACAACAGAACAAAATACAGTATATTGGAATTGAATTGACACGTGCCTAAATACAAATGTCTAAACTATTTTAAAAGAGTCCAAATACCGTATTTTAGTTCTTAGTTTATTATAATGTGTAGGCAATCAAAGCAGAAAAGATAGCAGTACAAATCTACTAGCTATAACAATGAACACATCCCAGCACAACAAGATACACAATGTTCACAAAATGGCCGCGTTTTCGCGGCAAAAGTCGCGGTTGCGTGGCAGTCTTTAGAAGCTGGGTCCCTGCTTTCTAGAGCAGGGAGATGCAATGCTAGTGTTTATTCTGCAATGTTAAGCACCTGTAAAGATTGTCCTGCACACCAAAACAGAGAAGATAATGTTAACAAAAACGTGAAATCAAAACCATTCCCTTCCCTGGCAACGGCGCCAAAAATTTGGTCGGGGCGGAACTAGCAGTCAAAATGTGTGTTTTGTGAAATCAATGTAAAAGCATGTATATGTGCTAATGTACCCTCGATACTTCCGTTATAGCATTGGCTTAACGGGTCGAATCCACAGGGAAGGGAGGCGATAGAAGCATTGACAGTTTCTATTCACGTTTTATGTTAACAGTTCTTCTTTGTAAAAAGAATTAAAAGAAAGTGAAAAGAAAAGGAAGGAAAACAAGCATGTGGTAGGTGAGGAGGGCGATGAAAACGTCGATGTGAAAAACTAAAGAGAAGTGGTTTGGAAAGCAAAATAGAAAATTAGAAGAAGCTTGTAGTAAAGAAGATGAAACAAGGGTGAACAAAGAGGATGGTAAAAACACCGATGAAAAGATAAAAGAATTGCTTTTTAAAATAAGATAAAATAAAAACTCATGGCTACTAACTACCAATTGCTCCACTAACCATGCTAACCTCTTAATGATAGTTGCCTCACATTTGATCCTCGGCCATCACTAATCCTTGACTTCAAGAGACGATACAAAGCATGGCAAATGAGAAGGTTATTCACATTCAAACTTGCATCAAGAGCAAGCTAATACAAACATTAGATCATCAAACCATTTAAAGAAAGCATGAAATAAGAGAGAGTTAGCTTGGTTAGCAAGTTAGCAAGTTAGATGTTAGAACCCATCATCATAAGCCATCAATGGCTCTTGCAAGAACAAGGCCTTATAGAGGCTACTCGATTCATGTGGATTATCAAGTAAGTGGTTAGATGGTTAGTGGTTAGTAGTTAGATTGCCATGAGAAAAAGAAAAGTTAGCAAAGCATCATGTAGAAGATGGAGAAGATTACATCGGAGAAGAAAGGAGGCACCTTTATATAGACTGTCACCATCTATTACATCAATCCCTTTCTATCTCTCTCTGAATCTCTCAGCCCTACTACAAGATCTAAAAAGAAATGAAAATACAAGAGAAATGATATGAAGAGCACCTACCTACACTAACCTAAAACATAGAAAAAATCAGCAACTACTCCTAAAAATGAAAACTCCCTCGTTTTGGCCAAATACAGGGGTATATATAGGCACAGGAGCCTTCTGGAAGACGAGATGGGGCCACGCGTCGAAAATCGACGCGTGGCTCCATCCTATTGCCGCGGAAACGCGGCAATTGCCACGTTTCCGCGGCAATACCAGGGACTTAAATCCGTGGTTTTTGTCAGGATATTCCTCTGGCTTCCAGGATCTTCTTGGTATATTCCTTTTCAGGTAATTTCGCCCGAATATTCGTCTGACGTGCGCAGGAGTCTAGATTCGACGTATCTTCTAGATAATCCCTTGCTTGGCCTCCAAGTAATGTGGGATTAATTACCATAAAATGGAATTAATTAGGCTCTTATTACTCCTTTGCCTTTGAACTCTTTATTTACCTGCAATAGAGACCAAAACATAGTTTAGACCAACAATTTATTCATAAATCGGTGGGAAAATGTGATATAATAATGCATAATCGTAGACTAATCACCTACCACGCATTGTCACTTCGTCCCTATCTGCTATACGTTCTGGTTTCTAGATATGGGCACCCGATTTTGACAGATTCACCCTCCAAAGTCAATGGCTATCTTTGTAGGCTTTTAATCACCAATTAAATGGTGATTTTGGGTCTTCTTCTTTATTTTATGCCATGAACCTAGAAACATGTAAAAGAGATATTATTAACAGAATTTAATATTAAATAATTGTGAAGATGTGGTATGAAATGTGCATTTTTAGAGACTAATCACCGGATCCAACCGAGAGCAAAGCTCTTACAGTCACCGCTCGATCGACCGAAGTGCACAAATACACTTTAGAGCATATCGGTCCACCGCTCGATCGACCGACATAGCAATTTTGCTCTGCTATGGTCGACCAGTCAGTCGACCGATAATGGGCCAAAGGCAGGGTATAGAAATCTTTTTGAAATCATTCTTTTTTTGACAAAAATCACTTTTGATCTTTAAATACAAAATAGAGTTCTAAGGACTTGTAGAACAATGTGTGATCATTGATCAACACAAAACAAAGTTAGAACTATATTTTGTAAAAACTCTTTTCTAAATCAAAAACCCAGTTTTTTTCGAAACTAATTTTTCTGAAACTCGATTTTGAAAATGATAAAGAGAATAGTTATGAATTATTTGAAAACACATAAGAGTATGAAATATGTGTGTGTGTGTGTGTGTGTGTGTGTGGTGTGTGTGTGTGTGTGTGTGTGTGTCAATCCCAAAAGTTATCAACTTCTATCATCTTGGTTTTAACAAATGACTATAAATCCTATATAAAATATAAAAAATAAAAAATAAAAATCTTGATATAGTCTACTCTAGTATACTTGATCCTTGAGCTCTTCTATGTGCTTAAGCTCTGGGATCTACATCTTCTTAGCTTCCAAATGTGTGAGTCTTGTGATGAAGCTGAAATGCTACAAATAGTTAATCTGAAACTTTTTTAAACAAAATTATAAAAAACATAACTACATATGTTTTGTTATTATCAAAACTAGGGCTAATGGCCTTTGGACTAACAATCTCCCACTTTTTGATGATGAGAAAACACATTGAGTTATCACAAATAATTTGGGAAGAGGCTTCAAGCGAAGCTCCCTCTAAACACATGCAGATATCTATTTTGTCTGGAAAAAATTTAGAGGATTGTAATAAAGTTTTCTTGAATCAAATGAAAGATTACAACAATCTCAAACAGTTCTGGTTACAAGAGAGAGAAGATGTTCAAGCTCAAACTTCTCTTTATTTAATGCTGGGTTCTTGATGTAGCGGTAGAAAGTGAATCTTATTTTTCGTTGAGCAGGTGAACATCACAATCTTCTGGGAATCTACTCTTCAGACTATGGATAGAGTAGCACAGCTCCTGTCCAATAAAATCTCAAAGAGACTTGAGGTAAGAACAAACTTGTACTCAGCAAGTTGTTAGAAGAGTTGAACTCTTAAGTATTTCTTAGCTATAAGCCCTGATCACGATTCTCCAAATCCACCCCTCTTCAACAGCAAACTGGCTATTTGTAGGGGTTTTAGGGGTAAAATTGTCCCCTAAATACCCTCCATAATGTGGGTTAACTCCCTCATTACATGGGCAATAATTGACCCAGTAATGAGGGCAGTTATAACCGAGACGTAGAGCTTCTCTATAGTCAGAACATGGGCTTCAAGCCTCGCATTTTGGATGCTGACTCCGAACCTTGCTAGACACGGGCTTCGAACTCTGCCAGATGCGGGCTTCATGCTCTGCGTCGTAAGGTTACAGTGATATCAAGACACGGGTTTCGAACCTTTGCAGACGCGGGTCTCAGGCTCTGCGTCTTGAGGTTGCAGTGATGTCAAGACGTGGGCTTCGAACCTCGCCTCTTGGTGCTGCAGTGATGCAAGGATGCAGACAAAGAGTCGCGTCTTGATTATTATAGTGCAGCTAGGATGCGGGTTTCGACGTACTGCACTGATGTTGAGGCGCGGGTTTTATGCTCTGTGTCCTAGCATTAGACGAGTGGCTATAATTAGCCTCTCGTCTGAAATATAGACTTTGTTCTCTGATAACTTGTCTTTGGTGATTTTTAAACAGTCTACAGGACCCTCTCTAAAGTTTTCAAAATTCCATGGTTGACTGAGACGGGTTTCAAAATACTTTAGACTTTTCTCTTAGCAGCAATGCTCTCAAAACTGGACTAACAATCTTTTGAGATATCTTGAGCTTGATCTTGTCTGAATTTTGGTCTCTGCGAGTGTACTGTTAAACTCTTTAAAGCCACCAGAAATGATCATTATTAGTATCTGGATACGCAGTCTGGATCTCCTCGATGCTATGAGCTGGTTATTGGTATACTGTTGAACTTGGGATAAAATAGTCATATGCTTGTGCCAGTGTACTATTGAACTGATTGCAGAAGTAAAGACTGAATGCAAGTCTTGCAGACACAGAGGTCATGTTGCCCTGGAAACGCGGACATCCTCTGAAATAGAAATGCGACTTTCTCTCTCTTTTTTATATTAGAGAGACGCGAACACTAAAGCGGAGATGCAGCTCTCACTTTGTTGAAGTAACGCAAACTTCAAGGTGGTGACACGGTCCTTCTTTAAAGAGATGCGGTCCTATTAAATGCGAGACTCGCGTTCTGGGGCGTTGCCATGTGTTTGGCGGAATTGAGGAGACACCTTTCCCTTGATATGCAAGGATCGCATTCAAGGCACGTGCCACGTGTCAGGTGGAGCTCAAAGAAATGCCTTTCCCTTGATACGCGAGGATTATGTTCAAGGCGCGTGGCACACGTCAGGCGAAAATTGGACTCGAGACATGTACCGCGTATCTTGGTGGATTACTGTGTCTATATAAAAGACATCAGTCTTTCAAGAGTCATCATTAGACTCGTTTCTTCTCCATTGAGCCCTGTGTTGAGGACTTTGTGAACTTAAGATAAGCTCTGAGTTTTTTCCTTCTTTCTTTCGTCTTTGATACAGAATTCATGGTCGAAATGGCCCCAAAAACAAAGCTTGTGGCTTCATCGTCGAGCGCTATCGCTCCAGAGACCCCCATTTAGGCCTGTCAATGGGTCGGATTCGGGGCGGTACAGGTGGTATCATACCCGGACCCGTTTACCCAAGAGGGTAGCATACCCGTCCCGTTTACCCGCGGGTCCAGAAGGTGGGTTTTCATACCCGTACCCGCTGTACCCGCGGGTCCAGACACGTTTACCCAGACCCATAACAAAAAAAAAACATAAACAAATACAGTAACAAAAACACATGAAGAGAGGAAAAAAAATTTTGTAAAGAGAAAGAAAACATGTTTTAATATCAATAAAGATGAAATGCAACCAGGTGCAAGAGGTGGAGGGAAAATTTTTGATGAAAGACTCTAATAAAGAAAAAAAAATTTAAAGCAAGGCCCCCAAATTTATTTAGGAAAACACAACAATAGAATCACCACTAATCAACCAACAGTCTTCAACATTTAAACCACAAAGGGATCATTTACTGATAGAGTCTTGAGAGGGTTTTAATTCTATTAGTATTATTTATATTTATGTTTTGAAATGGGTAAATGGGCAATCGGGTCTGGTTCAAGTAAAATCAAACCCATACCATTTAATACTCAGGTATACTGATATACGGGTAAACGGGTATGGGTCCAGAGCAACTCTTTCCATACCCGCTTAATCGGGTCGGGTCCAGTTCGGGTCGGGTCTGGACCCCACCCATTGACAGGCCTACCCCCATTTCAGGTAAAGAACCATTTGCCCTAGTTTTCGCCATTAAGGGATTTGAAGAGTTATCTTAACTCTTAAGTCTCTTTTGAACTGAACAGCCAACACGAGGCTCACATCCACGTTTTTAACATTCAGACGCGGCTATGAATTGTTTGAGAGAAACGCAAACCTGCATTCTTCAATTTGATAAAGGGGACGCGACCTTCATGTTTGTGAAAGGACGCGGGCTTTAGGATGCGACTCTGAATTATTGAGGAACACGATCCTGGATCGCTGAGGAGACGTGGCTCTGGATCATATTGAGAGGACGCGACTTTGGCCCTTTGAGAGGACGCGGCTCTGAATTATTGGAGAGAAATGCAAACCTGCGTTTTTCGATTTAATAAAGGGGACGCGGCCTTCAGGTTTGTGAAAGGACGTGGACTTCAGGATGCGACTCTGAATTGTTAAGGAACGTGGTCCTAGATCGTTGAGGAAACGTGGCTCTGGATCATTGGGAGGATGCGGCTCTGGATCATTGAGAGCACGTGGCCCTCAGGCTTGTGAAAGGTCGCGGACTTCTGGACGCGGCCTTCGAGTCTTTGCCAGGATGTGGACTTCAGGACATAGCCTTCAATCCGGTAAGAGAACGCAGACTTCAAAACACAGCCTCCAAAGCGTCACATGCAATCCGTCTTAAAGATTTCAAGTCGGCGTTGATGGTTGGGGACTTGTGTCTTTGGTATTTCCCAGAGTAAAAATCTACGTGTCTCAACCACACTAGATTTGATATTAATATAGGAATTATGGCTGATGGTTTTGATTTTTTAGGCCATTAATTATAGGCCTTCTAGCGAGCCTATAAATAGGCCTAAGCCTCTTAACAGTCATTCATCTCGTCTATTTTTTCTTGTGAGCATGCGCTCTGAGGGACTTTGTCTTGATTGTCCACCTTCCCTTCAAGGGTATATGTTCTGAAGAACAAAAAAAACCCAAAGCTTCCATGCTTTCTTTCAATCTTCTTCGAAGATTATCACGTTAAGTAATTTCAAGATTAAAAAGCATTGGTTTAAGTGCTTTCACGACTGTGCCTTGACAAATGAAGTCCAACTTTTAGAGAATTCTTCTTCTTGTAAGAACGAACTGGCTTTTGCCATGACAAGGGTCGGTCCTCTGAAGTTCTGTCATCCCCATCCATGAAGAGACTCCGTCCCTTGATCTCTTTCCAAAATCTTTTCTTGGGACTACACGCGTCTCTGCTTTGCAAACGCGCCTTTCACATCACTTGATAAAACATGAGCTTATTGACTTCAAAGTCTAAGTTTCAAGTTCTTCAGATACGAGTAGTGAACTCTGTGTTTGGGTGCTGAAACATGAGTTTTGCATATGAAGCTCGCATTTGAGGTTCTTGACTTAGAGAATTTTAAGTCTGCTCTTTTGAGCTCTCTGGACGCGAACATGACAAGCCCTGCATCTCAGATGCGAGCATGGCAAACTCTGCATCTTGAAGTTACCCCAGGCAGCTTTTAAGACCCGCATCTGCGTCTTGTGTCTTATATATCAGACACGAGTCTAACACCAGACTGCATCTGAATCCATATTTTCTGTCCCTGAGTCGGTTAACTCTACGTCTGGGGTTCTTGACTTTAGCCTCACGTTTGTACTTCAGACTTCCTGTTTCTATTTTTACAGAATTTTAACTTCTGTGTTTTTGCTTCTTGCAGGTTTTGGCCATATGCATAGCGTCTTTGCCGGGTTCATGGGAGAATATTTGGACTGGGCACCTTGTTCGATTGGAGAGTACTCAAGATGTCAAAGCTCCTGTCCATGGGCGTGTCAGAATCCGTGCGATTACTGATACCCGTCAAGGCCTTATTAGACATGACGCACTAGTAATGCCCCAGGTTCTTCATAGTCACAGTGGGTATGGCACCTTTGAAGGCCACCGGAAAGAGAACATCATCAGTAAGGTCTCGAATCCTTCCTTCACCAATCTTACTCAAAGAAGTGACAGCGACAAAAAACCCATGCTCGTTGGATGACTTTCTAGTGGTGGAGTGCTCATTAAGCGAAGGATTATGGCCTTGTGAAGACCTTCACACTAGTTGGTCAGGTGGAATCAGAATGTTCCCTTGCATTTTGACCTCGAGAAACATCATTGTTCTCAAGAGGAGAGGACACTGATCTGCTATTCCTGGCTGTAGTCAAGATGACAAACTTCGTATGCTTTTAATATTTTGAGGAGTGAGTGCAACCTTTCACTGAGCAAGAGGGACTTCTTTGTACTCCTTTGTTGTAACACTCAATCTTATTGTGTAAGAGAGCGCCTTGTATCACTTTCATATTTTGAATATCAATAAAAGTGACACTTTTTCCTGTCTTCTTATATGTCTTGACTACCTCTCTGTATTGAAAATCAGACAAATAGAAGTGGTTACTTTTGATTTGCTAGAAATGTGATATTTAACATAGCAAGTCAAAGTTAGAAAATTCCATTTAAGGAATTTAAGATTACTGTCAGAGGTGTGCTATTAACTTGACAGGAGTGGAATAATTTCTGTGGACTTGCCAATCCACGGATGAGGATGCAAGTGAAGTTTTCACTCCCATGGAGGATTATGACTGAGTATTCATTAGAGATTTAGTATTAACGTAATTAGGACTCAGCTGGTGATTTGAGGGAAACACTGTTAAAGGTATGATATTAACCTAACAGTGATTTTAAGTCGACCTGCTATTCTGTTGACGAGAATAATAAGTGAGACTAGACCTGCTAGGGATCTAGGAGAATTTTTACCATTAGAGGTATGATATTAACTTAACGGGTTGAATTAAATCTTGTCAGAGGTATGATATTAACTCGACAAGTATGTGAGCTAGTGGTGTGATATTAACTTAGCTCCGTAGAAATTTCTGTTTCATTTGGGAAAACTGAAAATATCACTGTCATAGGTGTAGTGTTAAACTTGGCAGTGGACGTAATGCTAGAGGTGTAATGTTAAACTTAGTATTAGTCATCTCGACTTCGATATGGAAGTTCGAGGAAAAGTCATTGTCATAAATGTATTTTTAAACTTAACAATAAACTAGATGCTAGAGGTGTGGTGTTAAACTTAGCATTGCTCATCTCAGTTTCGATATGGAAGCCTGAGGAAAAGTCATTGTCATAGGTGTATTATTTAACTTAACAATGAACTGGATGCTAGAGGTGTGATGTTAAACTTAGCATCGCTCATCTCAGCTTCGATATGGAAGCCTGAGGAAAAGTGACTATCAGAGGTTTAATATGAACTTGGCAGCAACTTAGTCACTGTTAGAGGTGTAGTGTTAAACTTAACAGTAATTTTTCAGAGGTGTGGTGTTAACATGACAGAGTTGATTTGCGATATGAGCAATTTTGAGGACTTGTCATTCTATTGATGAGAATTGACAAGTGGAGTTTGGAATGTCAGAGGTGTAGTAATAACTTGACAATAATTGATTTGTGATATGAGCAATTTTGAGGACTTGTGACTCTATGCAAGGGAGAGACAAGTGAAGTTTGTACTTGCTGGTAAGGATTGAAACTTCCCATTGTACTAGGTTTGGTATTAAGCATAACAATGGTTTAGTTTGTGCACCTACCACTTTATGGGAGAGAATTGATAGGGAACTTTGGTGGAAAATAAAATGAATTGTCAAACGTGTAATGTTAACGTGACAATTATTGATTTTCTAGGGACATAGGAGATTCGCCGTTAAAGGTATAATATTAACATAATAGCAGAAATGTTAAATGAGTTTCGTTGTCAGAGGTTTAATATTAACTTGACTGAATCTGCTGGGGATCAGAAAATCTGACTTGTTAGATGTTTACTGTTAATATGACAAGTCCCAGCTCATTTCGTTGAAAAAACGAATCCAGGTTATTTTGTGGCCCTACCATTCTGTGGGTGAGAATTGGTAGGAGATTTTGGAATAGAGGATGGGACCAAGTCCCTTAGGATTTTTACTAAACCCTCAGCTATCAACGGATTTGGAGTGCCTTTAGCAACTACCGTTTGAGTTGGGCTAGCTATGCTATTCCCTCAGCATGATGAGTTGTCGAAGACTTACGTTGGACTTAAAAGCCAACATTTTCCTCTATCCTTAGCCGTCGGAGGCGTCGGATGTCCATAGGTACACTAAAGAAGAGTAACAAGGCTAAAACTGAAATCTTGTATTTTGTTTCTTCTTTAATATTTACATCATGCATCATGATGCAACCAGCGCTCGATCCTCTCGACACTGCTCAACCGTAGTATGATCCAATGAAGGAAGAAAAAAGCTTTTCTTTGGCATTCTTCCAAACATCTTAGATTTGGGGTTTTGATCAGAGGTGTAGTATTAACCTGATCAAGAGAAGAATGCTATCAAGGATAGTATTTCATCAAGAATTTGTCGTTGATTGGCATCATAAGCGTATCACCATCTGCGGTTATAAGGCGGTATGCTCCATTCGAGTAGACTGACTCCACTTCAAATGGTCCTTCCCATTTGGGCTAAAATTTCCCCTTCGTCTTATGCGTCATGACCATGGATCTTCTGACGGCTAAGACAAGGTCACATTTCTGCTTCTTGACTTTCTTGTTGAAGGCTCTCGTAATTCGAGCTTGATAGAGCTCGATTTGGTGTTGAGCTTGCAGGCGTTTATCATCCAAAGCCTCCAGCTCTTGGAGCCGCATTTGATTGCACAAAGCAGAGTACAGAGAATATGAAAAGTTTATGTAATTAGTTTTAACTCTGAATTTTTGCAATTTAACCGCTGTAGCAAGAGCTAAACGGGTCGAACCTCAGGAAGAGATGCGATGGAAGCTTTTCGGTAATATTATCTTCTTATTATTTTCTCTATTTAAAGAACATGAAAAAGAAAAGATGAATTGTATGTGAATAAAAAATCAAATTAAAAGAAAGGTTCACAGCTGACTAATAATCAACCACCATACATGCTAATGCTAGATAGATAATTACTTCACTTCAAATCCTAAACATGATATTCTACCACAAAATCAAGAAAGATACATAGGATAGAAACTAGGTAATGATTTGAGATAACACCATCCAAGTTTTAACATTACAATATCAAGGTTATCAATCAAGTATAAAGTAAGAAAAAATCATTAGAAAGTATTTAGCAAACTTAACCCTATTTGAAATAACACTAGTCAACGTTTAACATTAAAATATCAAGATTTTCATCAATCATAGATTAAGAAAAAAAATTAAGAAGTATTAGCAAATATTTAGTTGTTTATCCTAATGAGTCTTCAAGAATAAAATTAGAGTAGACATGCATATGATCTAATCCGTTTTATCTACTAGACATTAGATGTGATGGTGGTGCTGTCTTAGCAAGCCATGAGAAAAATCTAGCTACTGATGATAAACATAACAAGCAAAAGAAAGCAAGAAAAAGAAAAATAAAGTAAATAACAAAAGGAAATGAAAAGAACGAAAGCACCTTGTATTGATCTATCACCTCGAATTATAATGGCTTCTCCTTCTCAAAAATCTTGAATTAGAAGTAGAAAAGAATTACAAAAGAAAAATCCTAAGCTATGATCTCTGATGTGGAGATATAGGAAGTAGAGTCCCAGTACAACTCTTCTATGAAAACCCGTAACCTGTCTTATGTAAAGGGCCGCAGAAACGCGGCTATGGTTGCGTTTCCGTGGCAATAGCGTGGCCAATGGCCACGCGCTTTCTTGCGTGGCATCCTCTGGTCCGTCCATCTGGGATCCTCCTTCTTGATTTTGTATTCAAACCTTCTATCTTGAGAACTCGAGATAACTTGGAAAGCAAGTTATCACAAGGATTTGTTCTTTATCTTTAAGCTCTTCTCCCCTTTTATCTTTATCTTGTATTGCAAGCAACTAGGTTTAAGTAGAAGCCATCTTATCCTTTTCCTCCTCCTTTTAGCAATTAGGAGTTCTATTTTATCCTTCCTCTTTCTCACTTAGATTTTAAAATCCAAGTTTAGATTAGGTTAGATAAAGTAGAAACTTCTAAATTACTACAATTAATTTTGCATGTGAGCTTGTAAGATTCTTGGGCTTTTGGGCTTCATTTGTGCTTTATTTCTTAATTACTCAAGTCCTGCACACATTAAACAATAAAACATTAATAGCAGTGCTTAATAAAAGAATAAATAGAGAAATATGATGGTAAATATGATGATAATTATGTATTTTTTACTACCCATCACACCCCCACACTTATCTTTTTGCTCGTCCTTGAGTAAAAATTAAAAGAAAAAGAAAAAGAAAAAAACTAATCTTGTTGGCCCAAGAGGTTACACTCTCCAATTGTTTTGTGTTTTGATGATGACAAACCAAATATGAGCTATTTGGTACTAACAAGTTTGTTAAGATGAGTTTCAGGTTTTGTACCATATTTAGAGACCATTTGCTTAGCTATTGCAAGAACTTCTAAGTTCCATCAAGCAAGGAAGGCAAATTGCACATCAAGGAAGGATCATAGAAGAGAAGGCTCTAGCAAGGCATTGGATGGCTCAAAGACTTGAAGATAGCTCAAGAAGTCTTCATATAATTTGTTTTTCAGTTTATAGTATGTTAAAGAATAGTGGATAGGTTTGAAGCTCTATCACACACGTTTTTGCGCACATGCTCATTCCAAAATGATTTCTTATAAATTATACAAAAATATTTTGCATACAAGTTTTTGCCTACAGATACATCTTTATATTTTATATTATTTCCTGTTCAAAAGTATTTTTGTTAAAATCAAAATCCTCTTTGTTTTCTTTCTTAAAATCGATTTTTGACCTGATCCAGTCGACCGGGACAGTCGACCGAGTCTGTGTCAGTCTGGTCCGGTCGACCGGACCAGTCGACCGCAGTCCTGGCAGAGGCACGTATCAGTGTGCACGTCTGCCGGTCGACCGGGGCGGTCGACCGAGAATTTATTTTTGCTCACAGGTTTTATCGGTCGACCGAGTCGGTCGACCGCTGGCCCATAACGGTCAAATTTTTGATCTACCGGTCGACCGGCCCAGTCGACCGATCTGACCGTTTGAACAGTAACGGGCAGATTTTTAAGAGCTGTTTATTTTTGTCTTTTGTGTTTAAAAATTCGTTTAAAGATATATTTTGATCTAATTACCTCCTAAACATCAGTAATTATGTTTTATCCCTAAACCCTAGCCCTCTCCTATAAATAGGGGTGTTTGGGGAGAGATTTGATATAACAACAATTATTGCTAAAAATTCAAAAAGTTTAAGGCTTTCAAAGTTCTTGGTTTTTGTGCTAAATTCTCTCAATTTTCTGAAGGGTTTCAAAATTTTCTCTGATTTCAATTTCTTTTCCTTACACACAAAAGAGCTTCAATTCTACTCATTATTCTCTAAGGACCTTTGTAAGGGAAGAGATTTTTGAAAGAGAGAGTTTGTGGTCTTGTGACTACTCAGATATTCTTGTGATTGTAATTGAGGAGTTGGGCACTCCGATTGTATTTGTTCTTTGTGATAGTGGAAGTAGCTAGAATCCTTCTGGGGAAGGCGGGGAGTAGAGCTGGGTGCTCGAACCTCGATAACATATCCTTGTATTTGCGATTGGTTTACTTTCTTGCACTCTTTTACTATACTTGCTCTTATTCTTGCTCATCATAATCATTGTCATATTTACTTGCTTGCATTCATCTTGTGAAACTTGATTGTTGTAGCTTTAAATTTTTAATTTGCCCCGTGATTAGCATTGTCACCTATTCACCCCCCCTCTAGGTGACTTTTCAATTGGTATCAGAGCTTGGACTCTAGGTTTGGCTTAACATCCATAGAGAGATCCTTAAAATATTGCTAATCAACATTTTCATTCATCCATTCATACACTAGTAAACATGGCCGACAACACCCCACCTAAATTTGATGGCCTAAATTTTCCCATTTGGAAGGTTAGGATGACTATATTTTTGCAATCACTAGGTAGCTTGGTAGCTAAATCCTTGACCAAACCCTACATAGCACCCGATAGTGATGAAAGTACATGGACCGACTTCAATTTTAGAGAATATGAGGCTAACTCAAAAGCCCAAAACTCCCTATTAACTGCCTTGAATGAGGATGACCTTACAAGGGTAATTCATTACCAATCCGCCTATGAGATTTGGCAACACTTATTGGTCACACATGAAGGGACTTCACAAGTCAAGAGAGCTAAGATAGATCTCTTGAGGTCTCAATATGAATCATTTAAAATGCTTGATGATGAATCCATTGATTGTATGATTACTCGTTTCACTAAAATTACAAATGGTCTTTCTTCATTAGGTGACGTCATCTCCAACGATCAAAAGGTGCGCAAAGTGATACGGGCTCTTCCTTCTTCATGGGAGATCAAGGCCACCACCTTAAAGGAGTTGAACGACAAGGACGAGATGGACATCATTAGTCTCATTGGGAACCTAAAGACCCATGAGATGGAGAAGAAGGCAAGAGAAGAAGCCACTACTTCAAAGAACAAATCTATAGCCTTCAAGACTTCATCCATCAATGATGACGATGATGAAGACGAAGAAGAAGATGAGGAGCTAACTCTACTTGTGCGGAATGTCAAGAGGTTGTACCGAAAGAACAAGTTCAACTTCCGGAGAAGATTCGAAGGCAAAGAGGAGCGGAAGATCATTTGCTATAATTGCCGCAAACCCGGACATATCATGGCGGATTGTCCGGAGTTCAAGAAGAAGATGACTTCCTCCTTCAAGCCAAAGAAACCTGAGGAGAAGAAAGCCTACAAAGCAACATGGGATTCAGAAAGCGAGTCCGAAGAGGAGGTGGATCAAGCTAACATGTGTTTCATGGCAAACACACCCAAGGTAACCCCTCAATCCCTTGATGATGAAGATGATGATGTAAGTAAGGAAGTTCTAGTGCATGCTTTTGTAGAACTTTCTGAAACTTATGATAACAAGAAACTTGAATGCATAAAATTACAAAAAGAAGTTGCTTTTCTTAAGAATCAACTTGCCATTGTTTCTAAAGAAAAAGATGATATTTCTTCTAATTTCATTTCCATGCAAAAAGAATTTTGTGCCTACAAGAGTACTTGTAAGGCAAAATCTCCTATTATTGATGAAAAAGAAATTTCTTCTTTTAAATCCAAAATGAATGATTTTGAAAAAGTTTTAAAAGATTGTGCCTTTAATACTAAGAAACTTGAAGAAAAATTTTCTAAAAAGCACACATCTCATGCTAAGATTCCTCATGCTCACACTACACCTAACACGTCTCATGTTCATGCTCACAATGCTCATGCTCACAAATCACACACTCACTATGCTTTTAAATATAGTAGAGTGTATAGATGCACATATTGTGGTAAAAATGGACATTTAGCTAAGTTTTGCTATGATCAACTAAATAGAACAAATAATCTTGTTTGGGTTCATGACACTAACCCTAGAGGACCCAAGAAAATGTGGGTACCAAAATCAAGTCTTAAATTGTTTGATGTAGGTACACACCAAAGCTCCAAGACGTAGGGAGCGGTGGTACCTTGATAGTGGTTGTTCAAGACACATGACATGGGACATCAACAACTTCACAACCCTATCAAGGTACATGGAAGGTGGCACCGTCACCTTCGGGGATGACTCCAAAGGAACTATCATCGGTATAGGTAACATTCAAATAGGTGCATCTCCTATTATTGAGAATGTTGTTTTAGTAGATGGTTTAAAACATAATTTGCTTAGCATTAGTCAACTTTGTGATCGTGGACTTAAAGTTGTTTTTGATGATACTTCTTGTAAGATTTTTGATGTTAAATCCGACATTTGTATTCTTACCGTTTTCATGATAATAATGTTTATATCATTGACATGCTTAATTTAGATTGTTCTACTAAATGCTTAAATGCTTTTGATGAAAATTCTTGGCTTTGGCATAGAAGATTAGGACATGCATCTTTTGACCATATCTCTAGGATTAATTCAAAGGAATTGGTGAAGGGTATACCTTGCTTGAATTTTGAGAAAGACCGCATTTGTAGTGCGTGCCAACTTGGGAAACAAACCAAGTCTTCCTTTAAACCAATCAAGGATATCATGTCAACTAGGCCTTTAGAATTAATTCATATGGATCTTTTTGGACCAACTAAAACTAAGAGTTTAAATGAAGTAGATTTGCATTTGTTTTGGTTGATGATTTCTCCCGTTTTACTTGGGTTTTCTTTTTACAAAATAAAGATCAAACTTTTTCTCATTTTAAAATTTTTCGAAAAAGAGTTGAAAAAGAAAGGGTTTTCCGATTTTGAGAATAAGGAGTGATAGAGGTGGTGAATTTATTAACCAACTCTTCATGACTTATTGTGATGAAAAGGGAATTAAGCATGAAACGTCTTGTCCTAGAACTCCACAACAAAATGGAGTTGTAGAAAGGAAAATCGAACACTTCAAGAGATGGCTAGGACAATCATAAGTGAATATGACCTCCCTCAATATTTATGGGCCGAGGCCGTAAACACCGCATGCTATATATCGAATCGTATTTATTTATGCAAAAATTCTTCAAAAACTTCTTTTGAAATGTATCATTCTAGAAAACCAAATGTTGCATATTTTAAAGTTTTTGGATGCAAGTGTTTTGTTTTGAATACTAAGGATAATTTGGGTAAATTTGATGCTAAGGCTTATGAGGCTATCTTTGTTGGATATTCCTCTACTAGCAAAGCATATAGAGTTTTCAATAGATCTACTCTTACCATAGAAGAAACCATGCATGTTAAATTTGAAGAATCTAATGTGGTTATTGAGAATGTTGTAGAGATTGAACCATTAGGTGAAGACATGGAGAAACTATCCTTGAAGGACTCACCCGCTCAAGAAGAAAAGCTAGATCCTATTGGTGAGGTTCAAGAGGATAAGGAGGAAAGCACTCAACCGCTTCCTAAAGCTTGGAGATACGCTACAAATCATCCTAAGGAGCTCATCTTGGGTGATGCATCTAAAGGAGTCACAACGCGCTCCAAACTCCATGACCTATGTGGTAACTTTGCTTTCATTTCTCATTTTGAACCCAAAGGCATTCTCGAAGCCGAGACGGACCCATATTGGTTGCTTGCCATGCAAGAGGAACTCAATCAATTTGAGCGCAACCAAGTTTGGCACCTTGTTCCTAAGCCCCACGATAGACCAATAATTGGTACTAAGTGGATCTTTAGAAACAAGATGGATGAGTCCAGAAATGTCATTAGGAATAAAGCTAGGTTAGTGGCCCAAGGTTACACTCAAGTTGAGGGAATTGACTTTGAGGAGACCTTTGCACCCGTAGCACGGCTTGAAGCCATACGGATGACACTAGCTTTTGCATGTTTTAAAAATTTTAAACTTTTTCAAATGGATGTAAAAAGTGCATTTTTAAATGGTTTTATTAATGAAGAAGTTTATGTTTCTCAACCTCCCGGTTTTATTGATCATGTTCATCCCGATTTTGTTTTTAAACTTGATAAAGCTTTGTATGGATTGAAACAAGCTCCAAGAGCTTGGTATGAAAGGCTTTCTAGTTTTCTCATTTCAAATGATTTTATTAAAGGCAAAGTAGACACAACTCTTTTTACTAAGCATGTTGATAATGATATTTTAATTGTGCAAATTTATGTTGATGATATAATTTTGGATCTACTAATGAGCTTCTATGCAAGGATTTTGAGAAAGTCATGCAACTTGAATTTGAAATGTCTTCAATGGGTGAGCTTAATTTCTTCCTTGGACTCCAAATCAAGCAATTGCAAGACGGAACCTTCATTAACCAAGCCAAGTACGCAAAGGAGCTAGTAAAGAGTTTGGGCTTGAAGGATCAAAGGCTTGCAACACTCCAATGGCAACTACAACCAAGCTTGATAAGGACGAACAAGGTAAAAATGTTGATATTAAATTATATAGAAGCATGATAGGAAGTCTTTTGTATTTGACGGCAAGTAGGCCGGATATCATGTTTAGTGTGTGTCTTTGTGCTAGATTTCAATCGTGTCCTAAAGAGTCTCATCTTATTGCGGTAAAACGCATTATTCGTTATATTAAGGGCACTATGGGAATGGGTCTTTGGTATCCGAAAACTAGAGATTTTTCAATGACTAGCTATTCGGATGCCGACTATGCGGGTTGTAGAGTAGATAGAAAGAGTACTAGTGGGACATGTCAATTTCTTGGTAATTGTCTTGTTTCATGGTCCTCTAGGAAACAAAATTCCGTTGCTCTCTCAACCGCCGAGGCGGAGTATGTTGTCGCGGGGGCTTGTTGTGCACAAGTCCTTTGGATGAAACATACTCTCCTTGATTTTGATTTGCACTTTGATCATATAAAAATATTTTGTGATAATACTAGTACTATACACATGACCAAAAATGCAAATCAACATAGTAAGACCAAGCACATTGAGATTAGATATCACTTTCTTAGAGATGATTTTGAGAAAGGTGATATAGATATTGATTATGTTTCCACGGATTTACAACTAGCCGATATTTTCACTAAACCTCTTGATTTTGCTAGATTTTCGTTTATTTGTGGAGAACTTAATGTTTGTATTATTGAATAGACATGTTTTTCATAACCCTTTTTGATGTATGACAAAAAGGGGGAGAATAAGTTTACATGACAAAAATAAGTTCATTTGGTCTTGGTTCCATATGAATTTATATGCTTTAATTTTAAAGATTTGTTTTATGAGTTTTATGTTTATGTATGTATGAGTTTTTGAATTCATGTATTCTTGTGTTTTAGTTGTTTTGGTATTTTTGGTATCAAGAGCAATTTTGTGTTTCAATAATTGGTGCATCATTTCAATTATTGGTATCTAGAGTATATTCTTGTGTTTTATGTATAGCATAATTTGAGGGGGAGTTTTCTCCTCCCTATATTTTTGTTAATAGCCTATTTGTTTTGTCATCATCAAAATGGGGAGATTGTTGGCCCAAGAGGTTACACTCTCCAATTGTTTTGTGTTTTGATGATAACAAACCAAATATGAGCTATTTGGTACTAACAAGTTTGTTAAGATGAGTTTCAGGTTTTGTACCATGTTTAGAGACCATTTGCTTAGCTATTGCAAGAACTTCTAAGTTCCATCAAGCAAGGAAGGCAAATTGCACATCAAGGAAGGATCATAGAAGAGAAGGCTCTAGCAAGGCATTGGATGGCTCAAGACTTGAAGATAGCTCAAGAAGTCTTCATGTAATTTATTTTTCAGTTTATAGTATGTTAAAGAATAGTGGATAGGTTTGAAGCTCTATCACACACGTTTTTGCGCACATGCTCATTCCAAAATGATTTCTTATAAATTATACAAAAATATTTTGCATACAAGTTTTTGCCTACAGATACATCTTTATATTTTATACTATTCCCTGTTCAAAAGTATTTTGTTAAAATCAAAATCCTCTTTGTTTTCTTTCTTAAAATCGATTTTTGACCTGATCCGGTCGACCGAGACAGTCGACCGAGTCTGTGTCAGTTGTTGGCCCAAGGTTACAATCACCCTTGTTTAGTGTATTTTGATGATTACAAAATATTTTAGTTATTTGTACTAATAACAATTGTTTTTAAGTGTGTTTCAGGTTTATTATCATACTAGAAGTACTCTCACTCAAATACAAGACTTTTGGACTCAAGACAATTCAATTTGGGCTCAAGTTGCAATATTGAAGATCAAGTGAAGATAGCCCACCTTGAAGAATAGCTTTGAAGTCCTTTAGAAGTTTGTAAGTTTAGAATGTTAAAGTTTGAATATAGGAAATTTGGCTCTAGGATTTGCACACACACTTGTTTCATGTATTTCCTATGTTTTGAAATAGTTTTTGAAAATGGTTATTTCTAAGTTTTATGCCTTAGTTTATATATACATGTACCAAAGCCTTATATCCTGAAAAACGTGTTTAAACATGTGTATAAACTATTTTCTGCATAATACTTAGCTATATGTATTTTTAAAATATTTATCAAAATTTTTCTAACTCAAAACAGTCCTGTTTTTCAGTGTCAGGCAACATCGGTCGACCGGCCCGGTCGACCGGCGCTGTGCCTGGACATGCACTGTTTGTGCATGTCCGTCGGTCGACCGGACCAGTCGACCGACGGAGAGCATTCTGCTCTCGGGAATTTTCGGTCGACCGGACCGGTCGACCGGAAGAAGGAAACTGTGTTTCCTCCTTTTGGGTCGGTCGACCGGACCGGTCGACCGGGAGCCAACCGCTACTTCCAGCTGGCCTGGCGGTCGACCGGACCGGTCGACCGCCAAGCCTGCAAATTAGCAACGGCTATTTCCTCTTTGGGATTTTCTGAAAATCTGTTTTCTTTTTCTGTTTTAACAGACTTTTGGAGAGTTGTTGGGGTGCTTTTGCAGGTTGAATTAGGTGAAAAGAAAATGTTTTTAACTTATTTTCAACCCTATAAATAGAGGAGAAGTCTCTCCTTCATATTACTTAGAAAAATTCCTCAAGTTTTGTTGTTTTCAAAAGAGAAAAGAAAAATTGTTTGAAGCTTTCAATTCCCACTCTTTTAAGATTGTTTTTCAGTTGTGTTTGATTCTCTATATCACTCTACAACTGAAGTTTTCTCACCACACTTCATAGAGCCAAAAATCCCATACTCATTCTATAGTGAAGTTATAAATTGAAGTGAGAGTGTTTGTAAAAGATTGAGAAAAAGTGTAGTGATCAAGTTGTGATCACTTTGTTCTTGTAATTCCTTCTTGTGGAGCAACCTCTTCGGTAGAGGTCCTTTGTATTCGGTGGAGCTCGGTGCTCGGTCTTCGGTAGACCAATTGTAAAGGCATCCTCGGTGGATAGTGGAAACCCTTCACGGAGGTGAAGGCGGGGACTAGAGCAAGTGTGCTCGAACCTCGAAACAAATCATCTTGTTTGCGATTGCCTTTGCGTTATTCTTGCTTTCAATTTCTCTTGCTTTATATTGTCTTGAATTATTTGCTTGAGAACTAACCCTCTACTTGTGCAATCTTGTCTTGTTTACTTTACTTACTATACTTGTTGTGTTACATTGTGTGCATCTCATTTCTCATCATCATACTTGGCATTGATCGATCACACCTCAATACAACACGATTGCATTGCGCACCTCTAACCCATATCTAGGGGAATTGGGAGGAAGGAGTTCAGAACCTCGCAAGGGGTATTCGGCTCTTAGTCGTGTTTTGAGAGATCGTTGCATCACTCATTTAATTAAAGTTTAAAAAGATCATTAGATTAGCATTCACACCTATTCACCCCCCTCTAGGTGTTTTTCAATTGGTATCAGAGCTTGGACTCTAGGATTTGGTTTAACCACCTTAGAGAAGATCCTAATTTGCTAATCATTTCATTCATATTCATATAGTAAAAATGGCCGATGGAATTAAACCCCTCCTAAGTTTGATGGACTTAACTTTCCCATATGGAAAGTTAAGATGACCGTGTTTTTGCAATCTCTAGGTAGCCGAGTTGCAAAGGCCGTGACTAAGTCCTTTAGTGTACCCCCGGTGACGAATCCACTTGGTCCGAAATAGAGACTAAGGAATTCGATGCCAATGCAAAGCCCACTATGCACTTCTTCAAGCCCTAAATGATGATGACATAGCTAGGGTTATACATTGCAAATCCGCATTTGAGATTTGGTCACACTTGATAGTCACTCATGAGGGGACCTCACAAGTAAAGAAGGCTAAGATTGACCTTCTTCGGTCTCAACATGAAACATTTAGCATGCAAGACAATGAAACCATAGATGATATGGTTACAAGATTTACCAAGATTACTAATGGACTCTCTTCTTTAGGTGAAGATATCAACAATGATCAAAGAGTAAGGAAGATCATCCGGGCTCTTCCTCCTTCATGGGAAGTTAAAGCTACAACCTTGAAGGAACTCAATGACAATGAAGTGATGGAGCTCATAGGTCTCATTGGGAACCTCAAAACCCATGAGATGGAAAGGAAAGCAAGGGAGGACATGGCTCCTACCAAGAAGAAGACCATCGCCTTCAAGAGTCAAGCTACACACTCCGATGAAGATGATGAAGAAGAAGATGATGAGGAGCTCTCACTCCTTGTTAAGAATGTCCGGAGGATGTACAACAAGGCGAAGTACCAAGGTAGAAGGAGATGGCAAGGAGGCAAAGAAGAAAGAAAGATCATATGCTTCAATTGCCAAAAACCGGGACACATTGTGGCGGAGTGTCCGGAAAAAGCAAAGCCTTCCACTTCAAAGAAGCCTTACAAGAAGAAGGCTATGAAGGCAACTTGGGATTCGGAGACCGAATCCGAGGAAGAAATAGACACCGCCAACATGTGCTTCATGGCTAATGAAGGCACAAGCAAGGTAACCTCTTCCCCTTCTCATGATAATGAACTTTCTATGGATGTGTTAGAAGAGGCTTTTGTTGAGTTGTCACAAAACTATGATTTCTTAAAGAAAAAGTATATTAAAATGAAAAAGAAAAATGAATCTTTAAGTCTTCAAGTTTTTACTCTTACAAAAGAAAAGGATGAGTTGGTTTCCACTTTGGCCACTACCAAAAATGATTTTGAAAAATATAAGATCTCTTGCAAAGATAAGGCCCCACTAATTGACTCAAATGAAGTTTCTATGCTTAAGGAAAGATTAGATTCATTAAGTGTTGTTTTGAAAGATTGTGAGTTTAACAAGAAGAAAATTGAGGCTATGTTTCCTAAGAAACAAGCCCCAAAGAAAAATGCTCATGCTCATGTTCATGTTCATGCTACACAACCTAAACAACATGGCAAAACCCCAAAACATGCTCACACTACACATCATGCTTTCATGTATAGAAAAGTGTACTCATGTTCACATTGTGGGCGGAAAGGACACTTAGCTAATTTTTGTTATGATAGACTAAGTGCATCACATCATAATGTTTGGGTTCGTAACACTAACTTTCAAGGACCCAAGAAAGTTTGGGTACTAAAGTCAACCATTGTTTTAAATGATGTAGGTACTTTCCAAAGCCCAACGACGTAGAGGTTTGTGGTATCTTGATAGTGGTTGCTCAAGGCACATGACTTGGGACATCAACAACTTTGCAACCCTATCAAGATATCATGAAGGTGGCACCGTCACCTTCGGAGATGACGCCAAGGGTAAAATCATCGGTATTGGTAATGTAAAACTTGGCACCTCTCCTTTAATTGAAAATGTAGTTTTGGTTGATGGCCTCAAGCATAATCTCTTGAGTGTTAGTCAACTTTGTGATAAAGGTTTTGATGTTGTTTTTGATAATGTTGCTTGTAAAGTTATTGATAGAATTTCTAATGTTTGTGTATTTTCCGGTTTTCGTGAAAGTAATGTTTATATGATTGATATGTTAAATATGTCTTGTAATATTACTTGTTTGAAAGCCCTCGATGATGACTCTTGGTTGTGGCATAGGAGATTAGGGCATATTTCTTTTGATCACATTTCTAGGTTAAACACAAAGGAAATGGTGAAAGGTATTCCTTGTTTGAATTTTGAAAAGGACCGAGTTTGTGACGCATGTCAATTTGGGAAACAAACTAAGTCTTCTTTCAAGTCAATTAAGGATATCATGACATCACGTCCTTTGGAGTTAATCCATATGGATCTTTTTGGCCCAACACAAACCAAAAGTCTAAGTGGGAATAGATTTGCTTATGTTTTGGTTGATGATTTTTCAAGATTCACTTGGGTTTTCTTTCTTGAACATAAAAGCCAAGCATTTTCATATTTCCAAATTTTTAAGAAAAGAGTTGAAAAAGAAAAAGATGTTTCGATTTTGAGAATAAGAAGTGATAGAGGAGGTGAATTCATTAACCAATCCTTTACCACTTTTTGTGATGAACATGGAATAAAGCATGAACTTTCTTGTCCTAGAACTCCACAACAAAATGGAGTAGTTGAACGGAAAAATAGAACATTACAAGAGATGGCTAGGACAATGCTAAGTGAATATGGTCTACCACATTATTTGTGGGCCGAGGCCGTAAATACATCATGCTACATATCAAATCGTGTTTTCTTGTGTAAAAATACTACCAAAACTTCTTTTGAAATGTATTTTTCTAGAAAACCTAATGTTTCCTATTTTAAAGTTTTTGGTTGCAAATGCTTTGTTTTAAACACAAGAGTTTTTAGGAAAATTTGATCCTAAATCTTATGAGGCTATTTTTGTAGGTTACTCAAACACTAGTAAAGCTTATAGAGTTTTCATTAGATCATCTTTGACTATTGAAGAGTCTATTCATGTTAAGTTTGAGGAATCTAACAAGTTTGTTAAGAATGTTGTAGAAATAGATGCTTTGCATGAAGGCTTGGAGAAAGTCACCTTGGAGGATGCTTCTACCATGGGAGACAAGCCAAAGGATGATGATGGAAGTGAAGCCAAAGTGGAAGAGGCCCAAGGAAATGAACATCAAACAAATGAGGTGGAGCCTACTCAACCACTACCTAAGGATTGGAGATTCAATCCTCATCATCCCAAGGACCTCGTCATAGGTGAAGTATCAAAAGGGGTAACTACTCGCTCTAAAATTCAAGACTATTGTGGCCACTTTGCATTTATTTCACACATAGAACCCAAAAATGTGCTCGAAGCCGAGGCCGATTCATATTGGTTGCTAGCCATGCAAGAGGAGCTCAATCAATTTGAGCGCAACCAAGTTTGGCACCTTGTTCCTAGGCCCCACGATAGACCAACAATTGGTACTAAGTGGATCTTTAAGAATAAGTTGGATGAATCGGGTAATGTAGTTAGAAATAAGGCTAGGTTAGTTGCCCAAGGTTACACTCAAATCGAAGGGATCGATTTTGAAGAAACCTTTGCACCCGTAGCACGGCTTGAAGCCATACGGATGACACTAGCATTTGCCTCATATAAAGATTTCAAATTATTTCAAATGGATGTTAAAAGTGCTTTTCTAAATGGATTTATTGAAGAGGAGGTGTATGTTGAACAACCCCCCGGGTTTGTTGATCCTACACATCCGGATTTTGTTTTTAAATTAGATAAAGCTCTTTATGGTTTAAAACAAGCCCCTAGGGCTTGGTATGAAAGACTTTCTTCATTTTTGATTTCAAATGGTTTTAAGAAAGGTAAAATTGATACAACTTTGTTTACAAAACATGTAGAGAATGACATTCTTATTGTGCAAATTTATGTAGATGATATTATTTTTGGTTCTACTAATGAATCTCTTTGCAAAGTTTTTGAGTCATGCATGAAGGATGAATTTGAAATGTCTATGATGGGGGAGCTCAACTATTTCCTTGGACTCCAAATCAAGCAAAGGAAGGATGGGATCTTCATCAATCAAGCCAAGTACACAAAGGAACTAATCACAAGGTTTGGGCTTGAAGGATCAAGAGTAAGCAAAACTCCCATGGCAACAACTACAAAGCTTGACAAGGATGAACAAGGTAAAAGTGTAGACATTAAACTTTATAGAAGCATGATTGGTAGCTTGCTATATTTGACGGCTAGTAGGCCGGATATTATGTTTTCCGTTTGTCTTTGTGCACGTTTTCAATCTTGTCCTAAAGAATCTCACATAATAGCGGTTAAACGCATAATTAGATACCTTAAGGGCACTATTGAAATGGGTTTATGGTATCCTAAAACCGGATTATTTGAAATGAAGAGTTTTTCGGATGCCGACTATGCGGGTTGTAGGGTAGATAGGAAGAGCACAAGTGGAACATGTCAATTCTTAGGTAATTGTCTTGTATCTTGGTCTTCCAAAAAGCAAAATTCGGTAGCCCTATCAACCGCCGAGGCGGAGTATGTTGCGGCCGGAGCTTGTTGTGCACAAGTTCTTTGGATGAAACATACTCTCCTTGACTATGATTTACACTTTGATCATGTTAAAATATTTTGTGATAATACTAGTACTATTCACATGACAAAGAATGCAAATCAACATAGTAAAACCAAACACATTGACATTAGGTATCACTTTCTTAGAGATCATTATGAGAAAGGTGATATTGTTATTGAATATGTTTCTACCGATTTTCAACTTGCCGATATTTTTACTAAACCTCTAGATTATGCTAGATTTTCATTTATTTGTGGTGAGTTGAATGTTTGTATTATAGATTCTTAAAATTATAATTTTGTTTTTAACCCTTTTTGATGTATGACAAAAAGGGGGAGAATAAGTTTGTTGATATTTGGAAAATAAGTGTTTAAATTTAAACTTTCTAAGTTTGATAAAGTTTGATACTATTTGAGTTTCAATTCATGAAGAAAAAGAAAGTTTGTGTTTATTTGAGTTTTTGGACAAAAACTATTGTGTTTGTTAAATGCTTTATGTATGCTTAAATAGCTTTTCAAATTCATGATAAATACATAGCATTGTTTGAGGGGGAGCTTTCCAAGCTTTTCCTCCTTTATTTGTTTCAATAACTTATATGTTTTGTCATCATCAAAAAGGGGGAGATTGTTGCCCAAGGTTACAATCACCCTTGTTTAGTGTATTTTGATGATTACAAAACATATTAGTTATTTGTACTAATAACAATTGTTGTTTAAGTGTGTTTCAGGTTTATTATCATACTAGAAGTACTCTCACTCAAATACAAGGCTTTTGGACTCAAGACAATTCAATTTGGGCTCAAGTTGCAATATTGAAGATCAAGTGAAGATAGCCCACCTTGAAGAATAGCTTTGAAGTCCTTTAGAAGTTTGTAAGTTTAGAATGTTAAAGTTTGAATATAGGAAATTTGGCTCTAGGATTTGCACACACACTTGTTTCATGTATTTCCTATGTTTTGAAATAGTTTTTGAAAATGGTTATTTCTAAGTTTTATGCCTTAGTTTATATATACATGTACCAAAGCCTTATATCATGAAAAACGTGTTTAAAACATGTGTATAAACTATTTTCTGCATAATACTTAGCTATATATATTTTTAAAATATTTATCAAAATTTTTCTAACTCAAAACAGTCCTGTTTTTCAGTGTCAGGCAACATCGGTCGACCGGCCCGGTCGACCGGCGCTGTGCCTGGACATGCACTGTTTGTGCATGTCCGTCGGTCGACCGGACCAGTCGACCGACGGAGAGCATTCTGCTCTCGGGAATTTTCGGTCGACCGGAAGAAGGAAACTGTGTTTCCTCCTTTTGGGTCGGTCGACCGGACCGGTCGACCGGGAGCCAACGGCTACTTCCAGCTGGCCTGGCGGTCGACCGGACCGGTCGACCGCCAAGCCTGCAAATTAGCAACGGCTCTTTCCTCTTTGGGATTTTCTGAAAATCTGTTTTCTTTTTCTATTTTAACAGACTTTTGGAGAGTTGTTGGGGTGCTTTTGCAGGTTGAATTAGGTGAAAAGAAAATGTTTTTAACTTATTTTCAACCCTATAAATAGAGGAGAAGTCTCTCCTTCATATTACTTAGAAAAATTCCTCAAGTTTTGTTGTTTTCAAAAGAGAAAAGAAAAATTGTTTGAAGCTTTCAATTCCCACTCTTTTAAGATTGTTTTTCAGTTGTGTTTGATTCTCTATATCACTCTACAACTGAAGTTTTCTCACCACACTTCATAGAGCCAAAATCCCATACTCATTCTACAGTGAAGTTGTAAATTGAAGTGAGAGTGTTTGTAAAAGATTGAGAAAAAGTGTAGTGATCAAGTTGTGATCACTTTGTTCTTGTAATTCCTTCTTGTGGAGCAACCTCTTCGGTAGAGGTCCTTTGTATTCGGTGGAGCTCGGTGCTCGGTCTTTGGTAGACCAATTGTAAAGGCATCCTCGGTGGATAGTGGAAACCCTTCACGGAGGTGAAGGCGGGGACTAGAGCAAGTGTGCTCGAACCTCGAAACAAATCATCTTGTTTGCGATTGCCTCTGCGTTATTCTTGCTTTCAATTTCTCTTGCTTTATATTGTCTTGAATTATTTGCTTAAGAACTAACCCTCTACTTGTGCAATCTTGTCTTGTTTACTTTACTTACTATACTTGTTGTGTTACATTGTGTGCATCTCATTTCTCATCATCATACTTGGCATTGATCGATCACACCTCAATACAACACGATTGCATTGCGCACCTCTAACCCATATCTAGGGGAATTGGGAGGAAGGAGTTCAGAACCTCGCAAGGGGTATTCGGCTCTTAGTCGTGTTTTGAGAGATCGTTGCATCACTCATTTAATTAAAGTTTAAAAAGATCATTAGATTAGCATTCACACCTATTCACCCCCCTCTAGGTGTTTTTCATCAGTCTGGTCCGGTCGACCGGACCAGTCGACCGCAGTACTGGCAGAGGCACGTATCAGTGTGCACGTCTGCCGGTCGACCGGGGCGGTCGACCGAGAATTTATTTTTGCTCACAGGTTTTATCGGTCGACCAAGTCGGTCGACCGCTGGCCCATAACGGTCAAATTTTTGATCTACCGGTCGACCGGCCCAGTCGACCGATCTGACCGTTTGAACAGTAACGGGCAGATTTTTAAGAGCTGTTTATTTTGTCTTTTGTGTTTAAAAATTCGTTTAAAGATATATTTTGATCTAATTACCTCCTAAACATCAGTAATTATGTTTTATCCCTAAACCCTAGCCCTCTCCTATAAATAGGGGTGTTTGGGGAGAGATTTGATATAACAACAATTATTGCTAAAAATTCAAAAAGTTTAAGGCTTTCAAAGTTCTTGGTTTTTGTGCTAAATTCTCTCAATTTTCTGAAGGGTTTTCAAAAGTTTTTCTCTGATTTCAATTTCTTTTCCTTACACACAAAAGAGCTTCAATTCTACTCATTATTCTCTAAGGACCTTTGTAAGGGAAGAGATTTTTGAAAGAGAGAGTTTGTGGTCTTGTGACTACTCAGATATTCTTGTGATTGTAATTGAGGAGTTGGGTACTCCGGTTGTATTTGTTCTTTGTGATAGTGGAAGTAGCTAGAATCCTTCTGGGGAAGGCGGGGAGTAGAGCTGGGTGCTCGAACCTCGATAACATATCCTTGTGTTTGCGATTGGTTTACTTTCTTGCACTCTTTTACTATACTTGCTCTTATTCTTGCTCATCATAATCATTGTCATATTTACTTTCTTGCATTCATCTTGTGAAACTTGATTGTTGTAACTTTAAATTTTTAATTTGCCCCGTGATTAGCATTGTCACCTATTCACCCCCCCCCCCTCTAGGTGACTTTTCAAATCTATCCTAACTCACTTTCGTAAGCATCACGGTTGCACTTAGCACGTGCAACAAGCCGTTAAACCTCTAGGTTACCCCTAGAGGACGAGTGTTGTCTCGTGAGGGCTTTCAGTGGATTACACCCACAAAATCCATAAAAGAAAAAGAAAAATGTTAGTGATTAATAAAATTTTTATTTGAAAAAGGAGAGAAATATTTGAAATATATTTGAAGAAACTAAGAAATCTATAAGTTTTAAGATTATCATTTTTATTCATTCTTGAACTTAGTCTTTTTACAATAATTTGTTATCAATTTCAGGTAAGGATTAAAATTGAATTTTTGTATAGTCTCTTTCGTTACCCTAAGTCATATGCATCCTTGTGAATCTTTACTAGGGATTCTTTAACTTAGACACTCATGCATCTTTATTATTATTTTCTCTCCTTTTTTTAATAATATGTATAACTCATCTAATTTTCTTTTGTGTAAGTATTAAGGCTTCTTGAGGCCCTCATACCTAACTAATTGACTATTAGATGTATTAGTACATATATAAATAATATTTCTTAATTTTTTGGGCTTTCTAATTCACCCATGTAGCGAGCCTAAGGTCGGTGGCTCCCAAGCCGATTGGTTTTAGGGCACTGGATGAGAAAACGCCCCTACGGACTTAAGGACTCAAGTGAACTAGGCCACAAAACCAAGGTCTTAATTTATGAAATCACCTTTAAACGTGAATACTTATGCTTCTTGAGGCACATGTATTCAGCTTAATTAGTGAACTCTATTTTTTTTATTTTATTCTTTATAAGGCACAAGAGTCTTTGTCTTAGAATCTTAGATGTGGAAGCGTATTAGAAATGCACATTTCATTAAGGTAAAAATCAAGACTAATTAATTATTCAATTTTTCCTCCTATACCTAAAAAAAATCCAACAATTTATTTTATTTTGACCAAGTTTTTAGAAAACGTAATCATGATTTTCCTTATTCTTAAGATTAACTTGAATTTCTTTCAAAAGATAAGTCAAAATATTGTCTCCGTTGTCAAATATATATATATATATATATATATTTAAATTTATATTTATATTTATATTTATATTCTTTTTTTTAGAAGGTTAGTACCCTCCCCCCACACTTATCTCATGCATTGTCCTCAATGTATGCATGTATGTAAAAATGAATGAAATGAACTGGCAGAGAGGTAGAGTTACCGATACATTGGGTCAAAAAGACCCATGGCTGTGTTTGCCTCCGGTACTGATTCCAAAAATGGTTTCAGACGTTGACCATTTACCTTGAATACATTTCCATTTTTAGTGTCGTATATTTCTATGGCTCCATGTGGAAACACAGTCTTAACAATGAAAGGCCCTGTCCATCTTGATTTTAACTTTCTGGGAAAGAGATAAAGTTATAGAGTAATACTTTTTTTCCTTGGACAAAAGTTTTCTCGTGATGAACTTATCATGAAAAACTTTAACCCTATCCTTTATAATTTTCGCATTTTCATATGCCTCGTTCCTTAACTCCTCAAGTTTAGAAATTTGCAATTTTCGAAGTTCACCGGCCTTATCTAGATCAAATTTCAGCTGCTTAATTGCCCAAAGGCTCAGTGCTCTATCTCAACAGGAAGGTGGCAAGCTTTTTCAAAGACTAGTCTATAAGGAGACATTCTTAGAATCATTTTAAAGGCGGTCCTATATGCCCATACGGCATCTACAAATTTGGTGGACCAGTCCTTCCTATTTTGATTCACAGTTTTCTCCAAGATAATCTTAACTTGCCTATTTGAAACTTCTACCTGCCTACTGGTTTGAGGATGGTAAGGTGTAGATAACTTGTGTGTTATGGCATATTTTCACATAAGAGCTTCAAAAGTTCTATTGCAAAAATGTGTACCATTATCACTAAATATGGCACGAGGGGTTCCAAAGCGTGAGAAGATGTTTCTTTCAAGAATTTGACAACAACATTATTGTCATTTGTCTTTCAAGGGATGGCTTCAACCTATTTGGATACGTAATCTACAGCCAACAAGATGTATTGGTGCCCAAATGAATTAGGGAAGGAACCCATAAAATTAATGTCCCAAACATCAAAGAATTCTACTTCTAGATTGGATTTAGGGACAACATATTACGTTTAGAAATCCTTCCTATCATTTGGCATCTTGTGCAAGTTTTGCAAAAGTCAAATGCGTCTTTAAACAAAGTGGGCCAATAGAAGCCACTTTGTAGTACCTTTTCGGTAGTTTTGCGGGGACCGAAGTGTCCACCGCATGCAAATTCGTGATAAAAGGCTAGTTTCCTCGTCGGGAACACAACTTCTAGTTTCTAGTTTCCTCGTCAGGAACACATCTTCTAATTATTTGGTCGCTACAATATTTGAAGAGGTAAGAGTCCTCCCACATGAAATACCGGACTTGAGACAAGAACCGGTATCTATCCTGTTTTGACCAACTAGATGGTGTTTGGTTTGTGACTAAGTAATTAACTATGTCGGCAAACTATGGTTCTGTAGAGATGGCTAAAAGTTATTCATCGAGAAAATTATCGTTGATGGGCAGTTCGTCGGAAGGTACGTTTGGCACACGAGAGAGATGGTCTGCGACGACATTTTTGACACCCTTTTTATCTCGAATTTCGAGATCAAATTCTTGAAGGAGGAGGATCCAACGAATGAGTCAGGCCTTCGCATCCTTTTTGAGCATTAGGTATTGAAGTGCAGAATGATCGGTGAATATTGTTATTTTGGTCCCAAGTAGGTATGGGCAGAATTTCTCCAAAGCGAACACTACTGCCAAGAATTCTTTCTCGGTTGTAGTATAGTTCACTTGGGCATCATTGAGTGTCCTACTTGAATAATAGATCACGTATTGCTTGTTATCTTTGCGTTGTCCTAAGATAGCGCCTATCACAAAATATGAGGCACCACACATGATCTCAAAGGGTTTGGACCAATCCGGAGGTGAAATGATAGGTGCAGAGATAAGCTCCAATTTTAGCTTCTCCCATGCGCTACTACACTTATCATCAAAGAAGAAGGGCACGTCTTTGGGTAAAAGGTTAGTAAGGGGTCTAGCAATTTTGCTAAAATCCCAAATGAACCTACAGTAAAACCCAGTGTGTCCTAAAAAAGAACGAATGTCTTTCACGCATCGTGGAATTAGGAGTTTGACTATGATCTCCACCTTAGCCTTATCCACTTTGATCCCTTTCCTAGATATCTCATGACCTAGGACAATCCCATGCTGCACCATAAAGTGGCACTTTTCCCAATTTAGGGTCAAGTTCTTTTCGGTGCACCTGTTTAGCACTAGCTCTAAGTGATGTAGACATTGGTCAAACGAATTTCCATAGAGGGAAAAGCAGTCCATGAAGATCTCTAAGAAGCGCTCGACCATGTCGGAGAAAAGGCTTAACATGCAACGTTGGAATGTTGCGGGGCATTGCATAGGCCGAAAGGCATTCGGCGATAGGCAAACGTCCCAAATGGACACGTGAATGTTGTCTTTTCTTGGTCCTCCGGGGATATTGGGATTTGGTTATACTCTGAGTAGCCATCCAAGAAACAGTAATACTCATGGCCCACTAATCGTTCCAGCATTTGGTCGATAAATGGGAGGGAAAATGGTCTTTTCTAGTAGCGGCGTTCAACTTGCGATAGTCTATGCATACTCGAACCTTGGTAGGTAGTCGTGTTTGCACTAACTCTTACTTGTCATTTTCTACCATAGTAAAACTGGATTTCTTAGGGACCACGTGCACTGGGCTGACAAATTCGTTATCAGAAATGGGATAAATGATCCCATTATCTAACAGTTTCATTATTTCGGCTTGTACAGCCTCTTGCATGAGCGGGTTTAGCCTACACTGTGGGTCCCTCTTTGGTTTAACCTCTTCATTTAGATGGATTCTATGCTGGAATATTTTAGGGCTTAGTCCCTTGATATCGGCCATAGTCTAATCAATGGCTTCCCTATGTCTCCTAAGGGTTGCCAATAGGTCTTCCTCTTGCCTATTAGTCAAATTGGAGGCAACTATGATTGGTAACGTCTCTTGTTCACCAAGGTAGGCGTACTTAAGATATTTAGGCAAGGTCTTTAACTTCAAGGAAGGAGGTGGCTCGATGAGTGGAGGTATTAAGCTTAAATTCTCCATCTTTATAGAACTTGGACTTGCTGCCCACTCAATCTCATCAAGGTTGAGATCACTAGATTCTAACCTTCCTCATCCTTTGGTTCTAGTGTGATCTCCTCTTTGTGCTCACTAGTCATATTTTCAATGAAGTTTGACCTCAAAGGGTTGGTCATTTATGTCGTAGGGGTGTTTACCTAAGTTGAAAACATTGACTTTCTTGGTCATGTCTGCAAAAGTCAATCTCATGGATCCATTTCTACAATTTATGATTGTGTTAGCGGCTGCTAGGAACGGACGTCCTAAGACGACGGGAGTTTGGGACCTAGGATTAGACATAGGTTGTGTCTCTAAAATAATGAAATTGACTGGGTAAATGAATTCTCCTACCCGTATAAGGATATCATTGATCTCTCCCTTTGGAACTTTAATTGATCGATCAGGTAATTGGATCGTAACTTGAGTTAGGTTGAGTTCACCTAAGCCAAGTTGCTGATATACGGAGAAGGGAAGCAAATTAATGCTTGCTCCCAAATCGAGGAGTGCTCGACTAATTTCAGCTCGACCTATTGTGCAAGAAATGGTGGGGCAACCAGGGTCCTTGTACTTGACTGCGATCTGGTTGGACAATAGCTCACTAATGTTAGTGGCTAGAAAAACCTTCTTAGGCACATTTGTCTTTCTTTTCTTGGTGCACATGTCCTTAAGGAATTTGGCATAACTAGGGACCTGTTGGATTACATCAAGAAGTGGTATATTAAGCCTAACTTGATTAAATACCTCGAGTAGTTTCTCCATATGTGCATTATTATTACTCCTAAGCCTATTTGGAAATAGGGCTATAGGTTGGTGCTCTTGTTTTGCTCTTTGGAGTTTTGTGGAGATGGAGTGAAACTAGATGGAATGGACAATTGAGCTGGGTCCTATGGCATGGATACTTGATTATCAACTTGTTTCCCTGATCTCAATGTATGAACCAAATTACACTGGTTTGGATCTTGAGCCTCATTGGCTTGCCTAGGATTCCTAGGGTTTGGTAATGGTTGACTTGATAGAGTTCCCTTTTGTCTTCCTTATTGATTTAGTTGCATCTCTATCCTAGTCAAGACTTGAGCTAGTGTGTCTTGGCTCTTAGCTAGAGTGTCCACCTTTCTTTCTATATTGGAGAGTATTGTTTCCATCTGTGAATTTTGGAAAGAAGGTGGAGGATTTTGGTTGGGATAATTTGTTGATAAGGAGATTGTTGAAAATTGTTGGAGAATTTGGGCTTGTGTGATCATTGTTGTTTGGGCCCCATGAGAAATTTGGGTTATTTCTCCAACCGGGATTATAGGTGGACGAATATGGATTGTTGGCGGGCCTTGTGAAGGCCGCACTCGTATGCTCGGGCAAAGTTTGATGAGCTATAAAGATGGGACATTCCTCAAACACATGGTTCATGTCTTGACAATAAGTACAGCCCGCCGAAGGTGTTGGGCTGACTTGGTTCACTGAGACTGGTTCTTTAGTTTCAAGAGCTTCTAGTCTTCGCATCACAGCAGCTATTTAGCTTCGGTAGCTATGTTAGCCTCAATGGAATGGACACCTCCTTTAGAAGAGTTAGGGTCATTAGTCCTAAATTTTTTCGGAGTTGGCTCCCATTGAATGGTATTATCAGCCAATTCTTCATATAATAACCATCCTTCGCCTTCGTTCTTTTTCAAAAATCCTCCTTGGCACATGGATTCTAATAGGGTTTTTGTTTGATATTCTAATCCATCATAAAGAGCTTGGCAAAGTCGCCATTTCTCTATCTCATGGTGAGAGCATTGGGCAAGGAGGTCCTTAAAACATTCAAAGTACTTCCAAAAAGGTTCATTGGCTATTTGCTTAAACTGTAAGATGTTTTCCTAACTAGTGCAGTCTTGTGAACGGGATAAAACTTTTTTAAGAAGGCTTTGACAAAATTATCCCATGAGGATATGGAACCGGCCTCTAGACTGTAGGGCCATTCTTTGCTAAGTCTTTCAAAGAGAATGGGACAAACCGTAATTTAATCGCCTCTACTCCTAGGCTGGGTATTTTCATCATTAGACATACTTCTTCAAATCCCCTTATGAAAAAGTATGCATCTTCGGATTCAAATCCATGAAATTTGGAAAGAGTGTTGATGTATTGTGTTTTGAGCACAATTAGTCAACACCTTCATCGGGTGACTGAATGCAAGATGGAAGAGATGTCCTAATAGGATAGAACCTATCTTGCAGTGATGGTGCTTGTGCCATATGTGAATCAGGTTTTTGTTCGGGTGGTGAACAAGTCCTAGTTAGTCTAGATGTGAATGGGTCTCTCGACCAAGCTGACATGCACAATTAACAAACAAGTTCACCCAATCAATCAAGAAAAGAAAAAATAATCAAAAATCCTATTCTAGGGTAAGGCTGGACCTAGACGACTCCTAACTTTAGACTATCTTTAGGAGGTATATTGCCGACCTTAACCAAAAGTTAATCGGCCAGGTAGGTGGCAAGATCGGTGGGAGGTTATCCGTCAAAGACGTTCCTTAATTAAGTAACCACCAATCTTCAGGCTTTCGGCCCTTAATCCCCTTCCTAGGCACTGATTTGGTAAGAGTTAATTTCAAACAACTTCCTCCTTTAGCCAATCTCCTAATGAGTCTGAGTTAACCTAAGGCCAACGTCTAGTCAATTTTTATTTTAGGGTTAGGGTTGTGAGTGCAACGGAGATGATTTGTGAGCCAAGAAAGGGTAATGAAATCCCCACCTTATCTTGTTTATAGGATTTACCCTTAAATTGTTTTAGTGCACGTGTAAAGCAATAGATAAGTATTCACTCAAAAGCAGTAAATCAGCCAAGTGTTCTTCCTAGTCTATATGCAATGCGAACGTACCTTGTCGCCAGCACTCTTCAACAAAAATAAAAAACTTAAATAGATACGTACCTATGATGCAAGAGTCTAAATTTTTTTAATTTATCAACTAATAGGTTACTATTAATTAGTTAGCAATATGCAGGGTAATCACAAAGAAAAATTATCAAAGCAGTAAATAGAACTTGCAATTTGCAGAAACCTGCAAAAATTTCAGTTAATAGTTCACTACTACTGCCGCGGAAACGCGGTTATGGCCGCGTTTGAGCGGCTATGTAGTAGGCTCTGCTGCTCTACCTTCTAGGGCAGAGGCACAGATTTGCTATATGTCCTTTTCTGCTGTTATAGATCCTGTTCTCTGGTCCTGCAAATAGAAAAAAAAAAAAGAAGAATTAGATTTTGAGAATACCGTGCCGTTCCCTCCCTGGCAACGGCGCCAAAAATTTGGTTGGAACGAGAAATTGTATAAAAAATAGTTTAAGAGTTAGAAGGTCTTAGTCTCATTTCAAGGTAACCGCGTAGCAAAGGCTAGACAGATATGTTTATGTAATTGATTGCACAAAACAGAGTATAGAGAATATAAAAAGTTTATGTAATTGATTTTAACTCTGAATTTTTGCAATTTAACCACTGTAGCAAGAGCTAAACGGGTCGAACCTCAGGGAGAGATGCGATTGAAGCTTTTTGATAAAATTGTCTTCTTATTATTTTCTCTATTTAAAGAACATGAAAAAGAAAAGATGAATTGTATGTGAATAAAAAATCAAATTAAAAGAAAGGTTCACAACTTACTAATAATCAACCACCATACATGCTAATGCTAGATAGTTAATTACTTCACTTCAAATCCTAAACATGATATTCTACCACAAAATCAAGAAAAATACATAGGATAGAAACTAGGTTATGATTTGAGATAACACCGACCAAGTTTTAACGTTACAATATCAAGGTTGTCAATCAAGTATAAAGTAAGAAAAAATCATTAGAAAGTATTTAGCAAACTTAACCCTATTTGAAATAACACTAATCAATGTTTAACATTAAAATATCAAGATTCAAGCATAGGTTAAGAAAAAACAATTAAGAAGTATTAGCAAATATTTAGTTGCTTATCCTAATGAGTCTTCAAGAATAAAATTTGAGTAGGCATGCATATGATCTAATCCGTTTTATCTACTAGACATTAGATGTGATGGTGGTGATGTCTTAGCAAGCCATGAGAAAAATCTAGCTACTCATGATAAATTTAACAAGTAAAGAAAGCAAGAAAAAGAAAAATAAAGTAAATAACAAAAGGATATGAAAAGAACGAAAGCACCTTGTATTGATCTATCACCTCGAATTACAATGGCTTCTCCTTCTCACAAATCTTGAATTAGAAGTAAAAAAATTACAAAAGAAATTTGAAGAAGAACCTAAAGAAAAATCCTAAGGTATGATCTCTGATGTGGAGATATAGGAAGTAGAGTCCCAGTACAACTCTCCCATAAAAACCCATAACCTGTCTTATCCAAAGGGCCGCGGAAACGCGGCTATGGCCGCGTTTCCGCAGCAATAGCTTGGCCAATGGCCACGCGCTTTCTTGCGTGGCATCCTCTGGTCCGTTCATCTGGGATCCTCCTTCTAAATTCTGTATTCAAACCTTCTATCTTGAGAACTCGAGATAACTTGGGAAGCAAGTTATCACAAATCCGAATTTATAAAAGGATTTGTTCTTTATCTTTAAGCTTTTCCCCCTTTTATCTTTATCTTGTATTGAAAGCAACTAGGTTTAAGTAGAAGTTCATCTTATCCTTTTCCTCCTCCTCTTAGCAATTAGGAGTTCTATTTTATCCTTACTCTTCCTCACGTAGATTTTAAAATCTAAGTTTAGATTAGGTTAGATAAGGTAGAAACTTCTAAATTACTACAATTAATTTTGCATGTGGGCTTGTAGGATTCTTGGCTTTTGGGCTTCATTTGTGCTTTATTTCTTAATTACTTAAGGCCTGCACACATTAAACAATAAAACATTAGTAGCAGTGCTTAATAAAAGAATAAATAGGGAAATATGATGGTAAATATGATGATAATTATGCATTTTTTACTACCTATCAGCATTCGATGCTTCTCTTCATTTGTCATATCTACTGTCAAGGTAACGCGTAGAGATGGAATCTGAATTTCTAATGGGAGTACAGCTTCACACCCATATACTAAAGAAAACGGTGTAGCTTTCGTCAGAGTTTGAACCGTCGTGCGATAAGCCCATAAACATTCACCTAATTTGTCATCACAGTCATGTTGGCTTTTTAAGACGAATTTCTTGAGAAGTTTTCCAATAAGCTTGTTGAAAGCTTTTGCAAGATCGTTAGTGGCTGGATAGTATGCCATTGTAGATACGCTCTGGATTTTGAACTTGTTGCAGAACCTCTGAAAGGCATGGCTGACGAACTGGGGCCCATTATTATGGACAATTCATCGTGGCACACCAAAGTGGTAAATGACGTGATGTTTAACGAACCTGATCACATCAGATGTCTTTATCTCCCTCAAGAGAATAGCTTCATGAAATTACACCTATTGTGTAAGGCTAATCAAATCAAAATTCGATGCAAAATAAAAATGATATGATGCAAACGATCACTCAAAGTAAGATTAGAAGTCGTATGCCATGTGAAGGGTTCTGAACTTCTTCCTCGTGATTCCTCTAGATAGGAATTTGAGGTGCTCAATACAATCTTATTGTAAGAGTATAGATTAACAATAAATGAATGAAATTAAAGTAGATAAGAGAGACAAGAAAACAATTGCAAACAAAGAGATTTGTTTCTAGGTTCAAACCACCGCTCTACGTCCCCGCCTTCATAACCGTGAAGGATTTCCAATCCACTAGAACTATTCACCAAATGAACTACAACCACTATGGAGTACATAACTCCCCAATATACTCCTCTAGTCCAGAGGTAGCATAGCAACAATTACAATAAGCACTGGGTGATCAAAAGACCACAGACTCTCTCTTGAAAATACTTCTTTACAAAATCTTAGAGAATAATATATAAGATTAAAACTCAAGGTTTTGTAAGTGAAATTTGAAAATAAAAGAGCGATTTTTAGAACCAAAACTTGAAGAGATTTTGTAATACCCCGTTCCCGGAATACGTACTTAGTTGCGTATTCAGATTTTCGATCGTATTTTTTTGAATTGTTTCCTGTATTTATTCTGTATTATGAATTCCTTATATGATTGTTTTATCTTGGATGTGGATTCGTGGACTCGGAGTCAGCCCTAGTCTGAACCGAAGGCCCGATCATAGTATATTCTTCGATTTAGTCTTTCTGATGTGTAGAATTGACCGATTTCAGTTTCAAATATTATTTTCCAATATATTAGATTTTCTGTGATTTTTTGGATTTTTCTTGGATTAAATTGAATTTCTTCAAAACCGGTGTCTGCCAGTGCCGCTGACCGATTCCCGGATTTTTAATTCTCAAACTGTTTGGAATTTCATGATGGTCCTTTAGACTTTATCTTTTAGAATTACATTTCCTACTTAAATACTTTTTCTGAGAATTTTATGATTTTATGAAAATTCCATCGGAGTCGGTAGGTAACTGATTCCGGGATTTTTAGTTTTAAAACTATAAAGTATTTCTTCAAACGGATTTCACTATTGGTCTTTATATATTATTATTGATTTTTGGTAATTATTTCGAGTCGTTCCGAGATACTTGAATTTCGGACGATTTCGGTATTTTCCGAAATGATTTCCACATCTTTGACCTTAACCCGGGTATCTGTCTATTCAACAGTTTCATTTGAGTTCAAGAGAAAATATCTTCTCTTTATCATTTCATTACCATTTTCCTTTTTCATTTATTCTTTCCTTCCTTCACAAGCCATCACAAGCCAAAGAGATTTCCCTTTTCCATATTCCTAATCTTTTCCAAAATCCATTTTCTTCCACACTCTTCCATCTCAAAATATCTCCACCTAACCTCCACCTCACCCCTCCACTTGGCCGGCCATGATTGGTCAAGTGACACCTCATGCTTCCCCATTTACACAAAACCCCCTCTCTTCCATCTCAATTACACCTCCTCCACAAATCACAAATCATATATAAACTTTCCATTACATTTCCTTTCTCTTTTTCTTCACTTCCACAAAGAAATCCCCTTCTCCAAAATCCCTCCTCCATCTCAACTCAACCACCAACTTCAAGAGCTTCATCTAGGGCATCATCAAGGTCTTCATCTTCAACCTCCATCTCCCAAAGCAACACCAAGATCATCTTCTCCATCTCAAGCAACAACTACTTTTGGATTGAGGCCATCATCTCCACTTCGGGATCCTTTCGAGTACTTCAAGCTTCAATTCACCGTTCGAAGTGAGTATTTTTACTCACCAAGACTTGTTCCATTCCTAGTATACTTGTATCTCCATATCTTGTGTTCATATGTCATAAAAATCACATTTTTAGACCATCAAACACAACCAGCGAATTCTGTTCTGCGTTCTGTTTTTGACCACGATTAGTCGACTTGACCTAGAACCTAGTCGACTAGAAACCCTTAGATTGAAACGTAACCTTTTCTGATTCACAGTTTTAGTCGACTCATCTTATTTATTAGTCGACTATAGATCCCTATTAGTCGACTACACCTTGACCCTAGTCTACTAACCTTTTCTTGAAATCAGAAAACCCAACTCTCGGCTCCAGTCGACTTATCATAAATATTAGTCGACTTGAGACCCCTAGTCGACTAACCTTTTCCTGAAACCAAACCCAACTCTCTGTATCACAGATTTAGTCGACTTAAGTATCTGTTAGTCGACTTGACCCTTCTATTAGTCGACTACCCCTTCTAACCTAGTCGACTAACATTTCCTGAATCAGAAACCCAACTCTCTGTTACACAGTTTTAGTCGACTAGACCCTACTGTTAGTCGACTAACCCTTCTATTAGTCGACTACTCCCTTGACCTTAGTCGACTAACTTTGGCTGTCTGTTATAGTTAATTACTATCTTAAATTTGGATCTTATGCTTCGGATATATGTTTGTATATTGTACTTCATGACCTATTACCTGAAGTATATAACCTCTAGTTACTTCATATTTCTATGTTTATGTATTGCCATGCAACTGTTTGTTTCATTCTTATACTTGTATCTTGCCAGTGATATTCCTACTCCTTATCGTATGCCATGCGTGGCAGACCCTTCGAGGTCGTTGAACTCTTCGTTGCTTCTATGTTTCCTCTTGCCTTGTCATAATTCAGACCTGTCAGTTACCCGTTTCCTTTTAACACATGTATATCACCTAACTTGCTAGACCCTCTCGTTAGGCCATGACTTGCCTTGCTTATCATCAATCTCTTATTATGATTGGTTACTTGATTCATATCACCACTTGTCATGCTATCTCTTGACACCAAGCATGATACACCGATTCTTACAATTATCACGATAAAGGGGATGTAACACCTGATTACCGTTATGTACTGATTACTGTTATGTATACCTGTTATGATATTGTTCATTCCCGAAATCTGATAATTATGTTAAAAAGCTATAAAAGGACGACTTGTATGGGTATGGGAGGAAGTGATGGATGCCGGAATGATACCTTGCTTATGGTGATGGAATAAAAGTATATATATATGGATATATATATATATACATTGGTGAAAGTGTTATGGCAACTATTATTAGGGGGACTTTGAGCCTCCAAAGCTGGTTCCAGGTGTATGGAAACCACTATAAGAAGTGTTATCAGTTCTCCATCTACTTCCGGTAACGACCCTCGACTTTCTTATATATGGATGTATGTGAGTTGGGATCGATACCGAGACACATACCTAGATATATGGGTTAGACGAGTAATTATAATAATTGATAACCATTATGGATCTTATATTGATTCTAGACATTCCAGTCATGATTTCAGTCATGTCTCCAGTCGTGACGCTTATTATGATTTTCGTGATTCCAGTTATATTTACAGTTATGATTCTTAGTATTCTTGTTATATATTCCTGTTTGATTTTCATATGATTTGCAACTCTGATTCTATACGCTTGGATTACTGTGGCATGAGATAAAGGTATCTATATGAGGTTTCCTTGTTTGGATTATTCCTTCGATGTACTAGTCTCATGGGACCGTGACTTAAGCGTATACAATCACTTTTGCTTGTAATCAGCCTTACCTGTATTCCCTGTTTTATGATTACGTTATATCCGTTCTCATATACCATACTTGTGTTCTAACCCCTATTCATGTCTCTTAGCCACTTGGCTGTAGTTCATTTTTGTTATATGTCTTGATTCCTTGGATTTGCATATTCAGATTCCGAAGCTGGATCGAAGTGGAGTTGTCCACCGTAGATCGAGCTTTCCTTAGCGAGCAGGCATCCTAGCTCCAGTTTCTTGTGCCTGGCTTCTTTTGACTCACGGGATCTTCATCCTACTCGTGAGCATTTTGTCTTCTTCTTGTATACCTTACTTTTGGACTTGTTGTGATAAAAGACACATGTGATGTGTATATGTTTATCATACTGTGATGACTTTGTATTTGTACTTTTATGTTGGCATATATGAGAATACCACGCTTTGTGTTGTACTCTGATCCTTTCTTGTTGTACTGTATGCTTAGCGTATATACGTGGGGGCACTTCCTGACCTACGTATATACGTTGTAGTGACGTCCCCGTATCCGTGGAATCGGGGCGTTACAGGTTGGTATCAGAGCTTAGGCTCTCACACCTAAAGTACAACCAAGCGGCAAATTATTGTAATTTGCTAATGCCAACTACAATGTACAAAGTTATCTAGTCCTTCTTGATTTATCTATTTCATCTTGATTTCTTCCATTGTGTCCTAAACTCCTTCCATTTTTCCAACTCCTTCCAGCTATCTTTAGTCACCTTAGTATGGAGAGGAGATCGGGTCGCAGCAACTTTGGATCAGCATCGAATGGAGCAGTGGGAGATAATGTGGATATACTGAGAGTTATCCAGACCATGATGGAGAACCAGCAACAGCAGACCGAGCTCCTTCGGCAAGAGTTAGCAGCTCCAAAGGAGCAGAGGCCGGGGAACATATCAGATTTCAGGCGACTGCAGCCAGCCATATTCACGGGTGGAGAGAAACCCCTGGATGCTGAGCAATGGCTGACGGACACATCAGACCTGTTGAATGCAGCCCGAGTACCAAAGGAGAACCAAGTGGAGGTCGCCAAGATTCAGTTGAAGGATATAGCTAGAACTTGGTGGCTAGCTGAGGAGGCAAGGTTGGAGAAGCCTGTCACATGGGACACATTCTCCAAGAGTTTCTACAGCAGATTCTTCCCTGTCACAGCTCAGAAAGACATGGAAGAGCAGTTTATCAGACTTCAGCAAAGGGAGAAGTCCGTGGACGAGTATGCCGCGGAGTTTCTCAGACTTAGCCGCTTCGCGCCGTACATGGTAACGGATGAGGAGAAGCGAGCAAGCAGATTTCAACAGGGCCTACAGATGGACATTCAGATGTTCCTAATGCCCCAACAGCTGAAGACTTATTCGGAAGTTCTCACCATAGCTCGAGAAGTGGAGCGTGGATTGGAGAAGAAGAGATTGACCCAGATAAGGGACCAGGCCAAGAAGAGGCCTTTTGAGCTGATGGATGAGGAGGATGCAGATAGGGCAACCCATGGCCCGATGATGAAGAGACCATTCCAACCTCCTCTGTCTCAGATAGTATGCAATTTCTGCCATAGACCAGGGCATTATAAGAGAGATTGTCGGGTGGCCAATGGATTATGTTTGGCATGTGGGGCAGAGAGTCATACACTAAGGAGTTGCCCGTACAGAAAGTTTTGGCATGTGGCGCCGATCAGACCAGCTCTTCCAGCTCCAGCACATCCAGCCCCAGCACTTCCAGCACCACCACTAAGGAGGAACCCTGAACCTGTTGATCGAAGAGTTCCATTTCCACCCCAACGGAATGATCATCAGCAGAGGGGAATGAGAGCTAGAGCAGATCAGGGTAGAGGCCAAGGTTACAATATGGCAGCAGAGGCATCAGGCGATGCAGCAGAACGTGAAGACCGGTATCCAGATCAGGAGCCTTAGGGATATCATGGTAACCCCTACCCCATATCTTGTATTTGAGTTGATTATCATTCTAAATATTTTCTTTTGTCATTCTTTCATTGTTCATTCTGGTCCTTCCTGTATTCATCTTATCCCCTGTTTTGGTTTTATGAAGCCTTTATTCGTGCCTTCGTCCTCCTTTGTGTTCAATTTGCCCCTTAATGAAATTGCGAGGACGCAATTTTTTGTAAGGTGGGTAGATTGTAATACCCCGTTCCCGGAATACGTACTTAGTTGCGTATTCAGATTTTCGATCGTATTTTTTTGAATTGTTTCCTGTATTTATTCTGTATTATGAATTCCTTATATGATTGTTTTATCTTGGATGTGGATTCGTGGACTCGGAGTCAGCCCTAGTCTGAACCGAAGGCCCGATCATAGTATATTCTTCGATTTAGTCTTTCTGATGTGTAGAATTGACCGATTTCGGTTTCAAATATTATTTTCCAATATATTAGATTTTCTGTGATTTTCTGGATTTTTCTTGGATTAAATTGAATTTCTTCAAAACCGGTGTCTACCAGTGCCGCTGACCGATTCCCGGATTTTTAATTCTCAAACTGTTTGGAATTTCATGATGGTCCTTTAGACTTTATCTTTTAGAATTACATTTCCTACTTAAATACTTTTTCTGAGAATTTTATGATTTTATGAAAATTCCATCGGAGTCGGTAGGTAACTGATTCCGGGATTTTTAGTTTTAAAACTATAAAGTATTTCTTCAAACGGATTTCACTATTGGTCTTTATATATTATTATTGATTTTTGGTAATTATTTCGAGTCGTTCCGAGATACTTGAATTTCGGACGATTTCGGTATTTTCCGAAATGATTTCCACATCTTTGACCTTAACCCGGGTATCTGTCTATTCAACAGTTTCATTTGAGTTCAAGAGAAAATATCTTCTCTTTATCATTTCATTACCATTTTCCTTTTTCATTTATTCTTTCCTTCCTTCACAAGCCATCACAAGCCAAAGAGATTTCCCTTTTCCCATATTCCTAATCTTTTCCAAAATCCATTTTCTTCCACACTCTTCCATCTCAAAATATCTCCACCTAACCTCCACCTCACCCCTCCACTTGGCCGGCCATGATTGGTCAAGTGACACCTCATGCTTCCCCATTTACACAAAACCCCCTCTCTTCCATCTCAATTACACCTCCTCCACAAATCACAAATCATATATAAACTTTCCATTACATTTCCTTTTTCTTTTTCTTCACTTCCACAAAGAAATCCCCTTCTCCAAAATCCCTCCTCCATCTCAACTCAACCACCAACTTCAAGAGCTTCATCTAGGGCATCATCAAGGTCTTCATCTTCAACCTCCATCTCCCAAAGCAACACCAAGATCATCTTCTCCATCTCAAGCAACAACTACTTTTGGATTGAGGCCATCATCTCCACTTCGGGATCCTTTCGAGTACTTCAAGCTTCAATTCACCGTTCGAAGTGAGTATTTTTACTCACCAAGACTTGTTCCATTCCTAGTATACTTGTATCTCCATATCTTGTGTTCATATGTCATAAAAATCACATTTTTAGACCATCAAACACAACCAGCGAATTCTGTTCTGCGTTCTGTTTTTGACCACGATTAGTCGACTTGACCTAGAACCTAGTCGACTAGAAACCCTTAGATTGAAACGTAACCTTTTCTGATTCACAGTTTTAGTCGACTCATCTTATTTATTAGTCGACTATAGATCCCTATTAGTCGACTACACCTTGACCCTAGTCGACTAACCTTTTCTTGAAATCAGAAAACCCAACTCTCGGCTCCAGTCGACTTATCATAAATATTAGTCGACTTGAGACCCCTAGTCGACTACACTTTTTACCCTAGTCGACTAACCTTTTCCTGAAACCAAACCCAACTCTCTGTATCACAGATTTAGTCGACTTAAGTATCTGTTAGTCGACTTGACCCTTCTATTAGTCGACTACCCCTTCTAACCTAGTCGACTAACATTTCCTGAATCAGAAACCCAACTCTCTGTTACACAGTTTTAGTCGACTAGACCCTACTGTTAGTCGACTAACCCTTCTATTAGTCGACTACTCCCTTGACCTTAGTCGACTAACTTTGGCTGTCTGTTATAGTTAATTACTATCTTAAATTTGGATCTTATGCTTCGGATATATGTTTGTATATTGTACTTCATGACCTATTACCTGAAGTATATAACCTCTAGTTACTTCATATTTCTATGTTTATGTATTGCCATGCAACTGTTTGTTTCATTCTTATACTTGTATCTTGCCAGTGATATTCTTACTCCTTATCGTATGCCATGCGTGGCAGACCCTTCGAGGTCGTTGAACTCTTCGTTGCTTCTATGTTTCCTCTTGCCTTGTCATAATTCAGACCTGTCAGTTACCCGTTTCCTTTAACACATGTATATCACCTAACTTGCTAGACCCTCTCGTTAGGCCATGACTTGCCTTGCTTATCATCAATCTCTTATTATGATTGGTTACTTGATTCATATCACCACTTGTCATGCTATCTCTTGACACCAAGCATGATACACCGATTCTTACAATTATCACGATAAAGGGGATGTAACACCTGATTACCGTTATGTACTGATTACTGTTATGTATACCTGTTATGATATTGTTCATTCCCGAAATCTGATAATTATGTTAAAAAGCTATAAAAAGGACGACTTGTATGGGTATGGGAGGAAGTGATGGATGCCGGAATGATACCTTGCTTATGGTGATGGAATAAAAGTATATATATATGGATATATATATATACATTGGTGAAAGTGTTATGGCAACTATTATTAGGGGGACTTTGAGCCTCCAAAGCTGGTTCCAGGTGTATGGAAACCACTATAAGAAGTGTTATCAGTTCTCCATCTACTTCCGGTAACGACCCTCGACTTTCTTATATATGGATGTATGTGAGTTGGGATCGATACCGAGACACATACCTAGATATATGGGTTAGACGAGTAATTATAATAATTGATAACCGTTATGGATCTTATATTGATTCTAGACATTCCAGTCATGATTTCAGTCATGTCTCCAGTCGTGACGCTTATTATGATTTCCGTGATTCCAGTTATATTTACAGTTATGATTCTTAGTATTCTTGTTATATATTCCTGTTTGATTTTCATATGATTTGCAACTCTGATTCTATACGCTTGGATTACTGTGGCATGAGATAAAGGTATCTATATGAGGGTTTCCTTGTTTGGATTATTCCTTCGATGTACTAGTCTCATGGGACCGTGACTTAAGCGTATACAATCACTTTTGCTTGTAATCAGCCTTACCTGTATTCCCTGTTTTATGATTACGTTATATCCGTTCTCATATACCATACTTGTGTTCTAACCCCTATTCATGTCTCTTAGCCACTTGGCTGTAGTTCATTTTTGTTATATGTCTTGATTCCTTGGATTTGCATATTCAGATTCCGAAGCTGGATCGAAGTGGAGTTGTCCACCGTAGATCGAGCTTTCCTTAGCGAGCAGGCATCCTAGCTCCAGTTTCTTGTGCCTGGCTTCTTTTGACGCACGGGATCTTCATCCTACTCGTGAGCATTTTGTCTTCTTCTTGTATACCTTACTTTTGGACTTGTTGTGATAAAAGACACATGTGATGTGTATATGTTTATCATACTATGATGACTTTGTATTTGTACTTTTATGTTGGCATATATGAGAATACCACGCTTTGTGTTGTACTCTGATCCTTTCTTGTTGTACTGTATGCTTAGCGTATATACGTGGGGGCACTTCCTGACCGACGTATATACGTTGCAGTGACGTCCCCGTATCCGTGGAATCGGGGCGTTACAGATTTTTAGAGAGTAAAAGCATAAAAACTAAAACAAAAACTTTTTCTCAAGTAAGAACAAAACTTTGAATCTTTTAAAATTATTGTTGTGATGAACTCAACCCTAATGACCCTTAATATAGGTTTTAGGAAGAGCAAACTTAGAATAGTTTTATCAGAATAAAAGAGGAACAAGTTGACCCTCAAAATCATCTATCCACGTTTTGAATTTAAACATGTTTTAAAAATAATTAAAACAAAATAGTCAGAATTGCCAACTGGCAGACTAGCGGTCGACCGGCCGGTCAACCGGTAGATTCAAAAATCTGACTGTTAGGACCCATCGGTCGCTTGGTCGGTCGACCATGACAAACCGAGAGTTGGCTGCTCACAGTCGGTCGCCCGCCCGGTCGACCGCAACAGGGACCGGTCGACCGCCCGGTGGACTGGGAACGTGCACAACGTGCACACCCCCAATTGTCAGAACTCCGGTTGACCATGCGTCGACCGTTCTGGCCTGTAACAAGCACGGTTGATCGCCCGGTTGACCGACCTTGGCCAAAACAGTTTTTGAAAATTCTTTTTGAAGATATGTAAAATTTTGAAATTTTTTTTTGGATTTGGAAGATAGGAAACATACATAACTGCTAGATATAAGTTCAAAACTTGATAAAAAAATATTTTAGAAAATTTGAGAACTAAAAACATACTTTAGAAAACGTGCATTTTGGTGTGTGTGTGTATTTTTGAGTTTCAACCATATATACTAATCTTTAATAAAAACTATTTACATGATGAGTCTACAAGCAGGCGTCTCTGAAACTTGATGTTGAGCAGTGATTGAGTTAGAGCCTAATATCCCATGCTCGAGCCATCCATACCTTTACCAACCTGAAATTCATTCTTGAACTTCTATTAGTACCAAATAGCTTTTATATGGTTTGTTATCATTAAAACACATAACCCGGGGAATGTAACCTTTGGGCCAACACTTCAGCCCATTTATAGAAGTAATCGGTTATAGCTAAGATGAACTGATGTCCTTTGGATGAAGGCGGGCTGATAGGACCAATCACGTCCATTCCTCATATTTCAAATGGCCAGGAAGAAGCTATAGGGCGAAGATGTCCTAATTCCTGGTGGATGAAGTCACCATGGACCTGACAGGCATGACATCGCTTGGAGCAAGCGATGGCATCAGGGATCATCTTTGGCCAATAATACCCCAATCTTCGGAGTCGATCCCCAAGCTTCGGGCCAGGATGATGAGCTCCACACATGCTGTCATGCGCTTCTTTGAGTACTTCATGTGCCTTCTTCTGTGACAGGAATGCGGAGGAGGATCCCATCATGCAATCGGCGATATAGTGTTTGTGTGATCACATTATAGTAAAATTTAGAGGTTTTCCTTCTAATGACATCCCTCTTTTGGGTCATCAGGAAAGATGACGTACAATGCATAGTCGATGTACGGGAATCACCAGTCCCTGAGCTCTGGACCTATTGAAGTCTCTAGAGCTTCTTTGACTTACGATCTCTTGTCGGCTTTTGGTGGTCTTCAAAAGCGAATCTTGGACAATATAGGTCATGGCTATAAATGAGTATTTTCTCTACTACTCTGGCTGGAAGAGCCAAGGAAGCAGCGAAAGATGCCAATGCATCTGCATGCGCATTTTGCTGGCTTGATACATGGTCGATGTAGAAGTTTCTGAACCTCTCTGCCATGTAGATAGTTGTGTCATAATAGGGTAAGTCTTCATGTCTGACCTAATATTTCCCACGAACTTGGTTAACGATGAGCTTAGAGTTACCATATGCTTTGAGATTTTTTACGCCATTCTCATCGACGATTTGCATCACTATCAAGAGAGCATTGTATCCTGCTACATTATTGGAACATGGCTCAGTTAATGAGAATGCACGAGAGATTACGTAGTTCTGTGGGAGACAAGTACTACCCCTACTCCTGCTACGATATTTTCTCGCGAACCCGTTCTTGATGCGCCGTCGAAGAAGAGTTTCCACACTTGTCCTTCGAAAGATGTCTGGGTCAAGCAAACCTCAGCAACCTCGTCTAGGAAATCCTCATAAAGTTTGGCCACTCTTGGATCTGGATGCTCAGCCAGGAAATCTGCCACCGCCTGTCCCTTCAGAGCTTTTTGTGATAGGAATTGCATCTCATACTGGGAGAGCAATATGGTCTATTTCGCCAATCGACCATCTAGTGATGATGGCTTTATCATAAGCAATCTTAAGGGATTGACTTTTGATGTGACATGTATAGCTTAGCCCACCAAGTAGTGTCGCATTTTTTGAACGGCGAGCACCAATGCCAAACATTCCTTTTTGATCAGGTTGTATTGATGTTCGGCTCCGATCATAGTTCTAGCCAGGTAGTAGATTACCTGCTCGTGTCCCTAATCATTATCCTGGGCTAGCAAAGTTCTTAGGGAATGATCCATCGCTCGGACGTATATCAGGAAAGGTTTTACTGACACTGGAGCTATAAGGACAGGTGGTTGCGTGAGGTACCGCTTGATTTCCTCGAACGCTTGTTGGCAAGCATCATCCCAAATGAATGAAACACCCTTTTTCATCAATTTGGTGAAGGGTTGGCATCATCCTGAGAGATTTGAGATAAACCTTCGGATATATGCTAATCGCCCTTGCAATCCTCTAAGCTCCCTGAGATTCCTTGGAGGTTGCATCTCCTGGACAGTGCGGACTTTCTCTGGGTCAAGGTGGATTCCTTTGGATGTAACAACAAACCCAAGGAATTTACCGCTGGCTACCCCAGGAAGGATTTAGTAGGGTTCATTTTTAACTGATGAGCCCGCATTAAATCAAATACTGTCTTCAGATCTGTTATGTGATTGCCTTTGGCATGACTCTTTACTACAATGTCATCGACATAGCATTCCATTGCTCACGTATATGCTCATGGAAAATTACATTCATAGCTCTCTGGTATGTTTCCCCCGCATTCTTTAATCTGAAGGGCACGACAATATAGCAGTATACCCCTAGCGGTGTCCTAAAAGATGTATATTTTTCATCATCAGGGTACATCGTGATTTGATTGTATCCCGAGAATCCATCCATGAAGGACATTCGTTCAAACCCATAGGTGTTGTTGATCATGACATCTGTGATTGGAAAGGGGAATTCATCTTTAGGACAGACCTCGTTTAGATCGCAGAAATTAATGCAAACTTGAATCTTTCCATTTTTCTTGGTAACGAGAACGATATTGGCTACCCAATCAGGGTGTTGTTCCTCCCTGATAAAATTGGAGTCTATAAGCTTCTTCACTTCCGACTGGATTGCTTCCATTATTTCTTGACGGAACCGTCGCTACTGTTGTTTGACTGGTTTTGCATCCAAATTGATGTTGAGACGATGCATAGCCATTTGAGGATCAAGCCCAGGCATATCTTCATAGTTCCAAGCGAAAACATCTATATACTCTAGCATAAGAGATTAGATCCTCTTTCTCGGAGGGTGATAAGCTTTCGTTTATAAAGATGGGCTTAGGATTAGCCTCATTTCCCATATTAATTTGGGTTACCTTATCCTCTGTGGGTAGTTTATGTTGTTCGAAGTGAATATCCCAGAGAGGGTTACGGTGTTTGATCTAAGGATCTGTATCCGACTGGATCATTTCTTCATCTTCATCTTCTAGGTGGCTTGTTGAAACTATATTTATCGAAAGTTCATTGAAGATGTTGCCGACACTGACATTTGACTTCACGATGATGTGCCTGACGAGTGATTATGGTATAATTCCCTTCAAACTCAGAGGCTGACGGGATTGGGGTTGACACATAACCCAACCCCCTGCGAGTTCGATGATAATAATCAGGGTCTTTCCCTTTTGGAGTGAAAGACGGAAGTAATGTTCTTCTTCCTTTGCCGAAGTTCAAGCCAGGATCCCTTTGTTAGGTCATACCCCATGTTCTCCATCATTCTGAGTACATTTGGCTCATAATGGGAGAATTGAGGGGATTCGTTCTCGCTTTCTGAGTCTTCGCGAGGCATCAATTCAAACTCAATTCTTCAAAAAAGAATTGATTTTTGGCTTTTGCATCTTACTGGGACCTCGAGTAAAGATCATTGCGCTTCATTGGCGCCTTGAGATGCTGTAAGGGATGACTTCATTGGTACATGCAATGATGTCAGGGCATCTATTACTGATCAAGGGTCATCACCAACATCGGTACTAGTGTCTCATGGTATGAAATAAGAAGCAAATACAAAAAGGTAAGCCAAATCTAATTCTTCATTAATGTACCACTCGCCTACATCATCGGCGGTATTATTAACATCTAGCTTATTAGTGCTCGTTACAAGTGGATTTAATTCCCAAATGCATTCTTCTTCTGTCTCTGGTTCAGTGTCAGCTTCATTAACAGAGTCTGGTTCCTCTTGCTGTGGACTCTCGTTCGTCTCTAAAGAATCCTGGTATAGGAGGGAGTCTGTTCTCTACCCCCTTAAACAGATGCCTTTTGGCGATCAACATTCATACTTTCCCATCTCCGTCAATATACCTTATAACATGATCGAGAGTGGAGGGGATGATGTAGTTACGCTGAATCCACGGTCGTCCTAGCAGCAAATTGTATGAAGGGTCAATATCAATCACATAGCATGTCACTTCAGATCTCAGGTCCCCAATCTGACATATGAGTTTGATCTTCCCCATTGGGCGCGTACCATTGGCGTTGAAACCATATATAGTAGTTTGGGTGGCGCTTAATCGGTGGGTGAGGATCCCTAAGTGCTGCATGACCAGGTGAGGCATAGGGCTTGTTTGTTTCCCCGCAAAACGCCGCAAAACCGCAAGTCGTAAAACTCTTTTCCATTTTCAGCTGTTTGTTTCGTTGCAAAACATTTCGCAAAATACAACTCTCATTTCCCACTTGCAGTTGCTACAGTTAAATTTGTGGTCATATAAATCTCACTTTTACACTCAAATTTTCCCACTTGCAACTGCTACAGTTAATTTTGTGGTCATGTAAATTCTACTTGTAATACATTCGTAGTGCCAAAGCAGTTACTTGATAATCAATATATAATTTAATATTATTAAATATTTAATATATTTAATATTTTTAATAGTGTTTAATTTCTTACCGAATTATTTTATACTGGCATTTTTTAGTTTTTTATTATTTTTAAGATTGTTTTAATATTTACTATTTTATTATTTTAATTTAATATATAATTTAATATTGTTATTTAATACTTTATTATTTATTAATATTTACACCAATTTTCTTAATATTTTATTTAAATTTAATATTTTATTAATATAACAATAATGTATTTTAATATAAAATTATTATATATTTAATTTATTTATTTCTTAATATAAATAATTACTTTATTAATATTATAATATACTTTAAAATTATATTAATATTTTATTATGTTAATATTGTAATAATTCATTATAATAATATCATAATAATATTTCATTATTAAATTTATAATTATATTTTACTTTGTTAATTTTATATTTTTATAATATTACGATATTATTATCATAAAATTTAATATTATAATAATCTTAAGTATATAATATTATAATATTATAACTATATTTTATTAATTTTCTTAAGATTTTTTTAATATTTATGTTTTATTAGTATCCTTAAAATTTTATTCAGTTTCTTTAAATTTTCTTAAAATTTTATAATTACTTATTTAGTTAATATTGTAGTAATATTTTACTAATTTTACTAATATTTTATTAATATTATTGCTATAAATAAAATATTAAGATTATTAATTTTTTATCTCAAATTTATTAATACAATTTAATTTGTAATAGTAGATTTAATTTAATAGTATTTATAATATTTAAATTACTGCTACAGTTAATTTTGTGGTCAACTTTTCCACTTACACTTTTACATTACCAACCAAACACCGTAAAACACAATATACTTTATCATTTACACTTTCACTTTATCAACCAAACACCGTAAAAACAATATACTTTTCCATTTACACTCCACTTTATCAACCAAACATCGTAAAACACAATATATTTTCTCTGCTACAGTTCATTTTTTCCATTCTCATTTTACGACTTACGACTTGCGACGTTTTGCAACGAAACAAACAGGCCCATAATGCTCAATGCGGATCCTAGAACTACCTGAATGCGGCTCATTTCAAACGATATAATGTACCCTGTGAAGTACAACAGCTTATCATGTTTCCCCTTGATCTGCATGTCGTCTGGCGCGAAGGTGATGCAAGGGGCATTTTGAGAGGCGTGGAGACAGTCTTCTTTATTATCTTATTGTGGTCCAGCCAGGATCTGGGCCATGAAGACCTCAGCATCAGCTAGGGCTTCTCTCAGAGCTTCTCTTGTTGACTTTGATAGTCTCAGGAGCTCATAAAGGGTGATCCTAGCCAGGACGTTAGCCAATTGAGCCAAGACATCAAAGCAGTAAGGTGCTGAAGTTCCTTCTGCTTTGTCCTTTGGGAGAGCCCTGGCGTACCAAAGTTCCTCTTGCTTCTCCGCAGGTTGCTTCGCAGATGACTTGGTTGGCTCTAAAGGCAGATTTGCCACCAACTCGTCGTATTTCTTCAAGTACGACTGTCTCGAACGAGTTTCAGCCACGAGTGGTTCATTCGGCTCTAAAGGACGATTGTCTCCTCCTCTGAGTCAGTTAGTGAGGGGACATCGGTTTTTGCTTTTCGGGAAGAGGCACACACCATATTACAAGGAGAAGCTTTTGCTTTGCTTTTGGACTTCCTGTTGGTAACAGTAATCCACTGCTGGCCTTCCCCAAGGTTGAGATGAACCCACATAATTTCTCCCTGAGGCGTAGGGACAGGCACGAGACCTTTCTCTTGCTAGTGATGCGGGTCTGTATTGATTATCCTTAGTTCCCCTTTTGGGATGGGAACTACTCCAGCCGGTGTTGGAGGCCGGTTTCTGAACTGAAGAAATGACGTCATATTAACCGTCACTTTCCTCTGCTCTGGACAGAACTTGAGCACTTTCGCATCAATCAGAGCTTGAAAAATATATTTGAAGGTATAACAGCTCTTGGTGGGGTGCCTGATTGATGTTTTTACCTGCACAAAAATATAGAATTTCAGAACTTTAAGAATAGAATGTGCAAGTACTCAATACTACCGCTATAACAAGTGGCTATGCGGGTTGTGATCCACAAGGAGGGACTAGCGATGGAAGCTTCTTTAGTAAGTTCTCTTTTGTGCTACTATTAATGGTTAAAATTCTTTTTTTAGTTCTTTAAAAGAAAAGAGAAAAATGGAGTTAAAGTTAAGTTAGGAAGAAAGTGGTAGATAGAGAAGGTGGACAAAATAGAAAATGGATATATACAAAGAAATTGAAAAAAATAATAAAAGAGTTGGGTGTTGATGGTGTTGGTGATCTAACTAAAGCATTAAAAGAAAGGAAACTAAAAGAAATACTTACCTCCTTTGACCAAAAACTTACCTTGAATCTTTGGGATGATGTTACCTTTAAGTGGAGGCAATCAGCGCATAGCCCATAAGAGTTGATTCTTGTCTCTTCCACATTGCATCATCAAGACAATACAAGTATAAAATGATACTGACTGAGACTAAAATCCATCGTCATGAGCTATCGGTGGCACTCGCAAAGGCAAGTCTCTTTCGATGCTATATGACTCACTTGGATAGCAATTGGTAGCAAAGGAAGAGAAGTAAAGAAGAAGAAGAAAATGAAAACAAAGATGAACATATAAAAAAAAAGTTACCTCTTTATTACTTGCAGAAATGATGGAAGAAAGGAGGAGATTACATCAGTGTCACTCTCAACATAAATCTCTCTCTCTCTCTCTCTCTCTCTCTCTCTCTCTCTCTCTCTCTCTTACTTACATGAATCTGAGTCTATCCTATACTTATAAAGAAATAAAAATTACATAAAAATAAAAATACAAACCTACACTAAAATGAATGAAAACTGGCCTAGAATCTATCTCTGCATGGTCATCTTCTGCCTCTGATATGTGGGGTATTTATTGGATAGAATGGTATGATTCAAATACTACAAACCCTTTAAGTCTTTTTTCTGAATCATCTTGAATCATTAGATTTATGTCTCGGTAGCAAATGGTATGATTCAAATACTAAAATGTATTCAGCCAGAATCTGAGTCAAAATCGCTTCATCTAATCCACTGATCTTCTCTCTATCCATTTATCCCTTTGGTTTTGGACTCTGTATTTGACGTTATCCTCGGTTGATATTTAACTTTAACCACTTGATTCACCAAAAACTGAATTTAACCAACTGGATTTGGGATAATCTTCTTCTAACTAAATAGATTTATTTAAATCTAGATTTAACTGATATTTATTTAATTTTATCCTCTTCTCCCCATGATTATCTTTTACAAAATAAACATTTAAGATAAGGAATTTAGCAGATTTATTACATGATAAATGTGAAAATGTAATAAAAAATAATACAATAAATGTGTGCAATCACTTCACCACACCTATCTTTTGCTCGTCCTCGAGCAAAACAACAAAACTAATTCAAAGATTATTAGACCACTTTCGCGGGTCACGCGATTGTACTGAGCATGTGCAACAAGCCGTTAAACCTCTAGGTTCCCCCTAGAGGACAAGTTTTGTCTCGTGAGGGTTTTCAGTGGATTACACCCACAAAATCCATAAAGAAAGGGAAACAAAGTGTTAGTATTTTGAAAATACATTTTGAAAGAGAAGAATATTTGAAGTGTTATTGTAAGAATTAAGTAATCTATAAGTTATAGGAAAACCAAAATTTTCATTCTTAAGCTTAATCTTAATTCAAAAACTTGTTATCAACCAAGACACGGAGTCAAACTGTATTTCTCATCTAATCTATTATTTATCCTAAGTCATATGCACCTTGTGATAGTGAAATTTTAACTAAAGGTTCTTTAACTCTAACTTTTATGCCTCATTTATTTATTTATTTTCTTTTTTTCTTTTTTTATTTTTGGTGATATTATTCCTTAGTTCTATTAGGCTTTCTAATTTGCCCATGTAACGAGCGTTTAATTGGTGACTCCCAAACCAAATGGTCTTAGGGCACTGGGTGAGAAAACACCTCAAGGACTTAAGGACTCGAGCAAACAAGGCCATTAAACAAAGAATTTTATTATATGAACCGCTTTTAGGCGTGAATACTTATGCTTTATGAGGCACAAATACTTAGCTTAATCAGAGAATATATATATATATATATATATATATATATATATATATATATATATATATATATATATATATATATATCCTTTTCTTTTTCTCCTTTTTTTAAATAAGGCATAAGAATCTTTGTTTTTGAACCCTAAGTGTATAAGTGTATAAAGCATGCATATATCATCAAGGTAAAAATCAAGACTAAATTATTTTTTCAAATTTTCTTCCTAGCTTTGGAAATCAAACAAATAATTTTATTTTGACCAAGTATAAGAAAGCCTAATTATGATTCTCCTATTCCTTAAAATTGACTTAATTTCTTACAAAAAATATGTCAAAATATTGTTTCTATTTTCAAAAAGTTTTTAAAGTAAAGAAAATGTTAATAATTTTTTTAATAACAAAAGAAAAACTTAAGTTATATTGGAACCCTCCCCTTCACCTATCTCATGCATTATCTTCAATGTATGAATTAATGCATAGACGTATGAAAAAGAATAAAGGGAAGGAAAATATTACCTTATGGTGGTGGCTCTGGTGGTGGTCTGATTGGGTCAAGCGTTGCTACCCAATCAAAAGTGGTGCTTCACGGAGCCCACCTTTATTGACCTCTTTTTTATTTACATATTTACAGTCCCCAATATGAATAGGATCATGAAAGATCTTATCGTTAAACTTACTCCCTTTACATGACTAGTCCTGAAAAATCATCACGGAGTCATCATAGTCTATACCTATGTCCAACGAAAGAATGTGACTAGGTGGAATGGTTGACTTGGGCTCAAGAATGGTAGGTTCAAGAACTAATACTAACTCGGGAAAATCAACTTTGCATTCGAGAGAGTGTTTTGGTTCAAGAGTTGAGTCCAAATTCAAGAATTGAAATTCACATTCTTTTCCCAGCAATGGAATGTGACTATCCAAAATAGGTGATTTCTAGATTTGTGGGCAAGGGAATAAATATTGGCTCAGGAATTTGGTCCAAATTGGGTAAGAATACGGGAGTCAACTTAGATTCGAAGATGGGAACTGAATCACAAGGTTGGGGATCAGGTTCACATTCATAATCAAGTTCAATCTCATTAAAATGAAAATTTGCCAATCCGCCAATGGGTTTGACATTGGTCAAGTTCAAGATTTTGTGGTGAAATTGAATCTTGGTCAAAGTCTTTAAGGTGCCATGATTCTTGATTTTCATCAATATAGCTAGAAATGTCGAGAATAGTCAAAGATTTGGTAGGGAGAGTTTTCTTACTCCTACGCATGTTTCCAATCTACTCAGTCTTTCTTCTATCATATTAAGTGGATCATTTTGAAATTGAATCATAGATTTTATACTCTTTTCTAAGTCGGTATATTCTTCTTGAAACATAGAGTAAGGAGCTGTGATTTGAAAATTTTGACGGGATCTTGAGTCTTCTAAAATTTGAATTCGTCACTCAAGCTCGTCTAAGTCTTCCATCCTCTTTTTCCTATTAGTTGGTTCATCTAATGGGTATTCGGGAGAAGGAGTATAGGAAGCTGGATGTTGGTAAGGTAGTTGACAATATGACTCAAGGGAGTTGTATCCCCATTGACTCTGTGAAAAGTAGTGATGATTATTCCAGTCATGTTCATAGTATTGGGACTTAGCATGTATTGATTCGGATAAGACCAATCCGGCACACCAGGTTGGTTAAAGTTATGATATGCCGGGTTGGTAATATTTGAAAAAAAGGTCGGGGTGTAATATGGATTACTATTAAAATTGGAAAAATTGTTGTTATAAGGCATATCACACAAGAAATGTTAAAATAAAGCAATGAAAAACAAACAAACAAACAAAAAGGAAAAATCTAACCTATGTTAGGGTAAACCTTAGAGCTAGACGACTCCTAACTGGTTAGACTGTCCACAGGGGGTATATTGCCAAATCTGACCACAAATTAATCGGCCAGGTAGGGGCAAGATCAATAGGAGATATCCGCGCCTAAGCAACGGGCCTAATTATGCTAAACCACCAACCTTCGGGGTTTCGCCCCTCAATCACCAACCTTAGACACCGATTTGACAAGAGTCAAATTCAAATCAACTTCCCCCTTAAGTCAGTCTCCAATATGAGTCTGAGATGTCCCTAGGGCCAACGTCAACTCAGTTTTAGTTAGACTTGGGTTAGTGAGTGAGGAGATTGTTTGTGAGCTAAGGGAGGGTAATGACTTTCCTACTTTATCTTATTTATAGGACAAGCCCTTAAGATTGATTGTGCAAAGTGTGCAGGATATAGAAAAGTAAAATTCAACAAGCAAATAATCACTCAAGAATGTTTCCTAAACTATATGCTATGCATACGTACCTTTTGCTCCAGCACTCTTCAACAGTAATATAAAATGTAAACGAATTAGATACGTACCTAAATGCAAAGCCTAAACCATTTTTAGCATTTAACAAACATCATTTTACTGTTGAGGTTAGAAAGTAAGTATATTGAGTCAAACAAGAAAATAAATAGCTACAGAACTTTGTAATTCAGCCAAGCTGTAAAAATACAGGTTAGCAGTTCACTCAGATTGCCACTGGAATATAGCAAATCTGAGGGCTTCTAAGCTCTGCTTTCTTGAGCAGAGTTCAGGCCACTTATATTGTTAGCCCAAAGGCCCATCACTCTAGTTTTGATGATGATTAACTCATGTAGTTATATTACTAATGATCTTGTGTTTAATTAGTCTCAGATTTATGATCAAGATCTTAGTTGGTATTTAGCTTCAACAAAGGATTTAAAGTCAAGTTTTGGAGCTAGCACGTGTTGTATAGCATTTGAGATCACCCTTGTTTTTTTATGGACCCATATGTTGTGTTCTCACCATTGTTTAGCTATTTTGCATATCATAGTTCTAATAGCATGTGGATTTACATAATGATCGTATTTATGTTTATCATGTTGATTTATGTCTCGAATATATGTTTAGATGTTAGTTTTCATTAAAACTAGAATATATACTTGTACATATAGTGGGCCACAAATAAATTTTTATATGTTTGTGCTTGAATGCTTATTTGTACCCATTAGATGTACTAGTATAGCCAAGTTTTGATGATTCATGCATTTTAACTTGTATTCCCCATCTTAGACATGTTTTATGATCATGTGTTTTCACTTCATGTATATGTCTATTTTGCCAAAACCTTAAGATATACATGTATACCCCTTGAGTCATTTGTTTTTCATGCAAATCTTTATTATGGACTCAATTGTGTTTAGGGATATGTATGTATACTTCTTGTTTTGTCAAAACATACATATGCCTTGAAGTATAAATTGTTTTAATGAAAATTTAGTTTTGACGATTTTCATGTTTTCATGTTTAAAGAAAATTCAAAATTGAGCTAAATTGACTATTTTCATGATTATGTCTTTCACACAAAACTTGTACACTGACCTTTCTTGTTTACTCATGCTTTATTTTCATGAGTCATATTCATGCTTCATTGACTTTGAGTGTTGGCTATCATGTGAATTTCATGTTTCATGAAAAACATTTTTGTTTTATTCCTTGCTTGAAGGATTTCATACTAGTTTATAAATTTTTCTTATAACTAGTTCGTATTCTTCATTTGGTAGAGTTTTCAAACATACTTTTATCTTCAAACCTATTTTTGAAAACCCCTACCCTTCCACGGGCGGTTGGTTGGGCGACCATGCCTTGTATGTTCATATTGAAAATCATTTTAAACATGTGCATGAAATGGATGGAAGGTAATATAAGTTATACACTTGATCTTATTATTGTTTCAATTGGTATCATTGGATCTTTTCACTTGGTATCAATTATGACACTTCTTTTTGTATACTCATATATATGTTTTATTTGTGCTCAATGATATCACAAATTTTAGTTTTGCAAAATCAAGCTTAGCATAACCCAAAACTTGATTTTTTAATGACTATTATGTTTCAATTGATTAGTTTTTCAATTGGTATTTATGCAAACTTATGCATCGTTTTATTTGGTATTTCATAAAGGGGGAGAAAATTTGTATTTCATCTTTCAATTGGTATTTGGTTTACCTTTGATTTCCACTCCCATACTTTATGATGAAAAATAATTGAAAAATGAATATTGATTTTAATTTGGTATCATATGTTCAAAATGAAAAATACTTACAATTGGTATCAAGATGTTTATTTGTTCACTTTCGATTGGTATCAAGAAATTAAAAATGTTTTGATGAGTTTTGCCTATATGCAAGGGGAGCTTAACATCTCTTCTACATATAGATTCATGTTGAGTGTATCTTATATTGAGGAGCTTGACAACTCTTCTTTATGCGATACACGTGTGTAGGGGGAGCTTCACATCTCCTCTTATGCATTGCATATTATGCGTTATGTGAGTTAGGGCTTGTCATCCCTTCTTCATGTAATGCATATATGTAGGGAAGTTAACTTAGCGTCTTCCTCTTCATGAATGTATATCGCATATATTCTTTTATTGATTTGTTTAATGTCACCCCTTTATTGATTTTTGTTTTTGATAAAAAGGGGGAGAACATTGTTTTCTTTGACCCCTTTGTTGATGATTGACAAAAAGGGGAGAAGTATTTGAGTTTTTATGCATGTATTTGAGTTTTTATATGCATATAGTTGAGTTTTTATTTGCTTGGTATCAAGAGCTTCTTTTTATTTTATTGGTATCAAGAGCTTCTATTGTTTGATTAGTTTTTTAATTGATTGATATCAAGAGCATGTATTTAAGAACATGTTTATTTTTAAAAAAAAAAAGGAAAAAGAATTTATTTTAAATGTTTGGTATCAAGAGCATGTTGGTATCTAGAGCATGTTCATTTCATTGTTTTATGCATGTTTATGCATATTCATATTTAGTATTTATTGCATATCTTATTGTTTATTGCTATGCATGTGTTAAGGGGAGCTTCTTTGAAGCTTAACTTTAATCCATGCATATATAACTCCATGAGTTTTGTCATCATCAAAAAGGGGGAGATTGTTGGCCCAGAGGCCTTCCACTCTAGTTTTGATGATAATTAACTCATGTAGTTATGTTTACTAATAATCTTGTGATGTTTAGTTTCAGATCTTTAACCAAGATATTAGTTGGTGATTAGCTTCAACAAAGGAGTTTTGAAGTCTTTCACTTGGTGATTCAAGAGCCCGAGCATCAAGATCATATATAGCACTCGTTGGAGTCAAGCTCGGTGGATCACGGTTTGGATCGAGTCGGCTTGAAGACGGAGTTCGTCAAGAAGATCTCGGTACCTAGTTTAGTCTTTGTTTTAGATCCATGTGTAAAGATTAGATAGTGTGATATGCTCAAGTTCACAACACACACACGTGTTTCTAGTTTCATGTTTTTCGATTTTCGGTTTTTGGCTTAACCGATATTGGTTTTAATGAATAGATAGATTCAAAACAAGTTTACATTGTTTTATGTATATTAGATATGTTCTATATACATGTATGCTTCAACTATTTAGACAAACTTATTTTGATATGCCTATTCATGTGTTTAGGTTTTGTATTGTAACAAAACATGTTTTTGGATTTATTGTCAAAAACTATGATATATATCTTTTATGTATATTGGATTTATATCCATATGCAACATGCTTCAATGTGTTTAAGTATCATGTTTTTGTATTTGAATGAGTTTTGGAAAAATCGGATTTCCATTTGAAAAATCCAAGTTTGGAAAAATACGATTTTTGTTTTTCGGCAAAATTTTCATAACACAAAAATGGTTCAAAGAGTTTGAAATTTGTGTTGAAATTTTTCATACAAGTTTTTATTTCAATGTTTTATACTGAACTGGTTTTTGTGGATTTTTAGAGAATTTATGGGATTTACTAAGATGTTTTAAACCAAGTTTTTATGTCCCAAAATGCAGCCTGCCAGGCTCTGGCGGTCGACCGGGCCGGTCGACCGGACCCAGAGTCGGTCGACCGGACCGGTCGACGGACGTGCACAAAACGTGCACGCTTGGCCAGCCACTTGGGCCGATCGACCGAGCGGTCGACCGACTGCAAGTACCCCACTCTCGGGTAGGGGCGGTCGACCGACCGGTCGACCGTAAGGCTTGGACGGTCGACCGAGCGGTCGACCGGCCAGAGAGCAAATTGCTCTCTGGATTGGGACGATCGAGCGGGCGGTCGACCGAAGCTCCAACGGTCAAATTTTTGACCGTTGGCGGTTGACCGGGCCGGTCGACCGCCAGCCGCCAGAGCTAACAAATCAGCCCAACGGCTAGTTTTTGATTGGGGCTTTATATACCCCAATTGTATGGGATTTTAACTAAGAATTTGAAGGGAAAAATTTTCATACTTTCAAGTGTTTATTTACAAGTTCAAAAGTGTTTTAGAACTTCAAAAGATTTGATCTTTGGTTTGTTTTATAGGTTTAGAAAATCATTTTGAAAAGGAAATTCTTTGGGAATTGATTTGATCTTCATTATCTGTTCTAGAGTTTTCCCTAGAGTTTTTCTTTGAGTTTTTGATTTCCAAACTCCTTGATTTTTCACACTTGAGCTTATCTACTATCCTATCTATTAGGATCATTATTTGTGGGAAAAATTAGTTTGTGGTCTTTGTGATCACTTTGTTGTACCCTCCTTTATTTGTTGTATCCCTCTTTGGTAGAGGTTGATTTGGAGTGGTGGTTAGCTCCCTCTTTGGTAGATGTTGAGGTTGTGGTTTGCTCCCTCTTGTGTGAGGTAGAGTTTGGACTTGTATCCCTCTTTGTGAAGAGGTGGATTGTTTTTTTTTTGGCTAAGGGCCTACCCCTCTTGTGTGAGGTTGTGTTTGTGTTGCCTCGGTGGAGATTGTATAGGTTGAGAGAGGAGTTCGGTACTCCCGGTTGTATTTACCCCAAAATCCTCTGTGGAGGTTCCCTGTGTGGGAGTCCTAGGTGGACAAGTTAGTGGATTCAAAATCCTTCTCGGTGAAGGCGGGGACGTAGAGCTCGGTGCTCGAACCTCGAAACAAATCTTGTTATTTGCGTTTGATCCATTGACTCTAAACTCTCTCTCTCTCTCTCTTTATTTGTGCCTTGCATCTTTCATATTGTCATATCATTATTATATGCTTGGCTTGTTTGTGTGTGCCTCACTTATGCTTAACCACGAGAGCTTCATATAGCGCCTCAACTCTTATTCAGAGGAATCAAGAGGAGTTAGTCTAGAGCCCTTCACCGGGAATTCAGCTACACTCGTTGGTTGCATTAAGTGTAGTTGCAATTAGTTTTTAAATTCCGCATTTAGTTCATTAGATTAGCGGTACACCTATTCACCCCCCTCTAGGTGTACTTTCAATTGGTATCAGAACCTATGCTCCTGATATTTGGTTTAATCACCTAGGAGTGTGATCTTGGTTAGCTAATCTATCATTTGCATTTGCACACTTTTATTGCTTACACACACTCATGGATTGCTTGTCACCTCCCATGTTTGATGTTTTCAACATTAACATGTGGAAATTTAGGATGTCCATGTATTTGAAATCCCTAGGCTTGCATGTTTACCTTGCTATTACCAAGAAATCTTTTCCTAATGATAGCAAGCATATAGAGGCCAATGCACAAGCCCTTGAGGCACTTAGAAGCACGCTTAATAAAGAATATCTTATGCTTGTTTCTAACTGTGATTCTGCCTTTGCAGTGTGAAACACGTTGACCACCTCCAAGCTTCAATTGCCAATCCAAACGGTGGATGAATCTAGTGGAGAATCCGAGCAACAATGCTACATGGTCCAAGGGAATGACTCCCTTGAGGTGTACTCGGAAACTCAATTAGATAGTGATGATGCTAGTTCTTCATGTGATGATTATGTTGATGTCAATGCCTTGAATGAAGAACTATCCATTGTGTGTGAAAAATTATTAGAAAAATATAATCTTTTGAAAAAGAAGAGTTTTGAACTAAAAGATGAAAATAAGAATCTGTGTTCAAAACTAGACTTGGTTTGCAAGAGAAGGTGGAGATTTCTAATGATAGGGATTCATTGAAATCTAAACTCGAACTTGCCCTAAAAGAGAATGAAATTTTGAAAAATAAAAATGATTGTGAAATAATTTTGAAGAAAATGAAAACTTGTCTTCAAGAGTTGATTTTATTTTAAAAGAGAATAATTCTTTGAAAAACAAAATAAATTTGATTTCACAAGATTTGGAAGATTGTTTAAAGAAAAATATTTCTTTGCAAAATGATATAGATACACATGTTTGCCATGCTAGTGTAGTTTCATCTAGCTCACCTATTGCATGCCACACTTCTTCTTTAATTGAAAATGATATAAAATTGATAAAGAAGAATATGGATTGTTTGGGCTCCACTTTGAGCCATTGTGTTTTGAGTCATACACGTTTGAAATCTTTGTTTCGAAAGAAACAAGCTCCATCTTTGCATGCACACCCTCCTGTTGGCCCAAGGTTACAATCAACCCATGTTTAGTGTATTTTGATGATTACAAAACATATTAGTTATTTGTACTAATATAAATTGTTGTTTAAGTGTGTTTCAGGTTTATAGATTAAAGAGATGAATTCTTCCCTAAAGGAAGGTACATTGGACTCAAGACAAGTCAAATTGGGCTCAAAGTGCAATATTGAAGATCAAGTGAAGATTGCCCATGTTGAAGTCTTGAAGACCTAGAAGTTTGTAAGTGTAGTTTTGTTAAAGATAGAATATGTGAAATTTGGCTCTAGGATTTGCACACACATTTGTTTTGTATGTTTCCTTTGTTTTTTGAAAATGTTTATTTCTAAGTTTATGCCTTAGTTTATACATACATGTACTCAAAGCTTTATATCTTCAAAAACTTGTTTAAAACATGATATAAACTATTTTCTGCATAACACTTAGCTTCAGATTTTTTAAAAGAATTTTTACAAAATTTTCTATCTCAAAAATCTGCCCAAAAAATAACTATTTCAGGCAGACCGGTCGACCGGCAGTCGACCGGCTGCTGTGTCCAGACATGCACAGGCTGTGCATGTCTGTCGGTCGACCGACCTACATACCGGTCGACCGGAAAAGAGATGTTTTGCTCTCTGTATCTTTTCGGTCGACTGGGTCGGTCGACCGATAGAAGGAAACTGTGTTTCCTTTGTTGGATCGGTCGACTGGCAGTCGACCGAAGCTCCAACGGCTCTTTTGCCATCAGGGACCCGGTCGACCGGCAGTCGACCGGTAGGCCTGCATCAGCCATAACGGCTCTTTCTTCTTTTGGAATTTCTGAAAAACTGTTTTTGGTTTTCTCTTTTACAGAGTTTTTAGGAGTTGTTGGGACTCTTTTTCTGATCAAATTAGCTGGAAAAATCAGAGTTTTAACCTATTCTCTCCCTATAAATAGTGGGGAATAGGCCTTAGTTATTTACCAAGAAAAATACAAGTTTTCATTGTTTTTCAAGAGAAAGAGAAAAATAGTTTAAAGCTTTCATTTCCATTCTTTCAAATTGGTTTTTCAGTTGTTGTTTGATCTCTAATATCACTCTACAACTGAAGCTTTTCTCACCACACTTCATAGAGCCAAAAATTTCATATTCTTTCTATAAGTGAAGTTGTAAAAGAGTGAGAGTGTTTGTAAAAGAGTGTTGTGGTCTAGTTAAAGATCACTATTTGTAATCCTTGTTCTTGTGGAGACAAGCTCCTCGGTGGAGTTTCTTTGTAAGGTGAAGCTACGGGCTTGAGGTCTTTGGAGGCCTAACTTGTACGGGATCCTAAGGGGATAGTGGAAACCCTTCACGGAGGTGAAGGCGGGGACTAGAGCAACGGGCTCGAACCTCGAAACAAATCATCCTTGTTTGCGATTGCCTTTGCGTTCTTATTGCTTTAAATTTCTCTTGTTTTATATTGCCTTGAATTATTTGCTTGAGTAACTAACCCTATACTTGTGGAATCTTGTGTTGCTATACTTGTTGTGTTACATTGTGAGCTTTTCATTTTCATCATCATACTTGGCATTGATCAATCACACCTCAATACAACACGATTGCATTGCGCACCTCTAACCCATTTAAGGGGAATTGGGAGGAAGGAGTTCAGAACCTCGCAAGGGGTATTCGGCTCTTAGTCGTGTTTTTGAGAGATTGTTGCATCATTCATTTCATAAGTTTAAAAGATCATTAGATTAGCAATTACACCTATTCACCCCCCCTCTAGGTGTATTTCAATTGGTATCAGAGCTTGGACTCTAGGATTTGGCTTAACAACCTTAGAGAGATCCTCATATTGCTAATCATTTCATTCATTTCCACATAGTAAACATGGCCGATGGTATTAAGACACCCCCTAAGTTTGATGGACTTAACTTTCCCATATGGAAGGTTAAGATGACTGTTTTCTTGCAATCTCTAGGTAGCCGAGTTGCAAAGGCCGTGACTAAACAATTTAGTGCCCCCGATGGTGATGAATCTACTTGGTCCGAAATTGAGACCAAGGAGTTTGACGCCAATGCTAGGGCTCATTATGCACTCCTACAAGCCCTCAATGATGATGACATAGCTAGAGTCATCCATTGCAAATCCGCCTATGAGATTTGGACCCATTTGCTAGTAACACATGAGGGGACATCACAAGTGAAGAGGGCCAAGATAGACCTTCTTCGGTCCCAATATGAAAATTTTAGCATGCAAGAACATGAAACCATAGATGATATGGTTACAAAATTTACTAAGATTACTAATGGGCTTTCTTCTCTAGGTGAAGACATCAACAACGACCAAAGGGTGAGAAAGATCATCCGGGCTCTTCCTCCATCATGGGAAGTGAAAGCTACAACATTGAAGGAACTCAATGATAAAGATGAGATTGAGCTCATCGGACTCATTGGGAATTTAAAAACCCATGAGATGGAGAGGAAGGCAAGGGAGGACATGGCACCCTCCAAGAAGAAGACTATTGCCTTCAAAAGTCATGCTACCTACTCCGACGAAGATGACGAAGAAGAAGATGACGAGGAGCTCTCACTTCTAGTCAAAAATGTCCGGAGGATGTACAACAAGGCAAAGTTCCAAGGAAGGAGGAGATGGCAAGGAGGCAAGGAAGAAAGGAAGATCATTTGCTTTAATTGCCAAAAGCCGGGACACATAGTGGCGGAGTGTCCGGACCAAGTGAAGCCATCTTCATCCAAGAAGCCATACAAGAAGAAGGCTATGAAAGCAACATGGGATGACGAAAGTGAATCCGAGGAGGAGATCGACACCGCCAATATGTGCTTCATGGCAAATGAGAGCACAAGCAAGGTAACCCCCTCAACTCCTTTTGATGAAGATTTATCCATGAATGAGTTAAGTGAAGCTTTTATAGAACTTTCTCAAACTATGACTTCATGAAGAAAAAGTATTTGAAAATGAAAAAGGATAATGAATCTTTGAGTATTCAAGTGTTAAACTTTCTAAAGAAAATAATGACTTGCATTCTTCTTTAGTTTCCACTAAAAATGATTTTGAAAAATATAAGATTGCTTGTAAAGGAAAGACCCCATTTGTAGATTCTAATGAGATTGCCATGCTTAAGGAAAGATTAGACTCATTAGATGTTGTTTTGAAAAAGTGTAGTGAGTTTGATAAGAAGAAGATGGAGAATATGTTTCCTAAGAAACAAGCTCCTAAGAAAAATGTTCATCATGCTCATGCTCATGTACATGCTACACAACCTATGCATCATGGTAAACCCCCAAAGCATGCTCACACTTCACATACACACCATGCATTCATGTATAGAAAAGTGTACTCATGTTCACATTGTGGACGGAAAGGACACTTAGCTAATTTTTGTTATGATAGACTAAGTGCATCACATCATAATGTTTGGGTTTGTAACACTAACTTTCAAGGACCCAAGAAAGTTTGGGTACCAAAGTCAACAATTGTTTTAAATGATATAGGTACTTTCCAAAGCCCAACGACGTAGAGGTTTGTGGTATCTTGATAGCGGTTGCTCAAGGCACATGACTTGGGACATCAACAACTTTGCAACCCTATCAAGATATCATGAAGGTGGCACCGTCACTTTCGGAGATGACGCCAAGGGTAAAATCATTGGTATTGGTAATGTAAAGCTTGGCACTTCTCCTTTAATTGAAAATGTAGTTTTAGTAGACGGGCTCAAGCATAATCTCTTGAGCATTAGTCAATTATGTGATAAAGGATTTAATGTTATTTTTGATGATATTGCTTGTAAAATAGTTGACAAAAATTCTAATGTTTGTGTATTTTCCGGTTTTCGTGAAAGTAATGTATATATGATAGATATGCTAAATATGTCTTGTAATATAACATGTTTAAAAGCCCTCGATGACGACTCTTGGTTATGGCATAGGAGATTAGGCCACGTTTCATTTGACCATATTTCTAGGCTTAACTCTAAGGAAATGGTGAAGGGTATTCCTTCATTGAACTTTGAAAAGGACCGAGTTTGTGACGCATGTCAATTTGGGAAACAAACTAAGTCCTCATTCAAATCAATTAAGGATATCATGTCATCACGTCCATTGGAGCTAATCCACATGGATTTATTTGGCCCTACACAAACCAAAAGTTTAAGTGGGAGTAGATTTGCTTATGTTTTAGTAGATGATTTTTCGCGTTTTACTTGGGTTTATTTTCTTGAACATAAAAGTCAAACCTTTTCACATTTTCAAGCCTTTAAGAAAAGAGTTGAAAAGGAAAATGACTCCTCAATAATTAAAATAAGAAGTGATAGAGGAGGTGAGTTCATTAACCTTCCCTTTACCACTTTTTGTGAGGAACATGGAATAAAACATGAACTTTCTTGTCCTAGAACTCCACAACAAAATGGAGTAGTTGAGCGAAAAAATCGTACTTTACAAGAGATGGCTAGGACAATGTTAAATGAATATGGTCTACCACATTATTTGTGGGCCGAGGCCGTTCATACTTCATGTTACATTGCAAATCGTGTTTTCCTATGTAAAAATACTACTAAGACTTCTTATGAGATGTACTTTTCTAGAAAACCCAATGTTTCTTATTTCAAAGTGTTTGGTTGCAAATGTTTTGTTTTAAATACAAATATTAATTTGGAAAATTTGATGCTAAATCATATGAGGCTATTTTTGTAGGTTACTCAAATACTAGTAAGGCTTATAGAGTCTTCAATAGGTCAACTTTGACTATTGAGGAATCTATTCATGTTAAATTTGAGGAATCTAACAAGTTTGTTAAGAATGTTGTAGAAATAGATGCCTTGCATGAAGGTTTGAGAAAGTGACCTTGGAGGATGCTTCTACCATGGGAGACAAGCCAAAGGATGATGATGGAAGTGAAGCCAAAGTGGAAGAGGCTCAAGGAAATGAACATCAAGCAAATGAAGAGGAGCCCTCTCAACCACTACCAAAGGATTGGAGATTCAATCCTCATCATCCCAAGGACCTCGTCATAGGTGAAGTATCAAAAGGGGTAACCACTCGCTCTAAGATTCAAGATTTTTGTGGTAATTTTGCTTTTATTTCACACATAGAACCTAAAAATGTCCTCGAGGCCGAGGCCGATTCATATTGGTTGCTTGCTATGCAAGAGGAGCTTAATCAATTTGAGCGCAATCAAGTATGGCATCTTGTTCCTAGGCCCCAAGATAGACCAACTATTGGTACTAAATGGATCTTTAAGAACAAGTTGGATGAATCGGGTAATGTAGTTAGAAACAAGGCTAGGTTAGTTGCCCAAGGTTACACTCAAATCGAAGGGATCGATTTTGAAGAAACCTTTGCACCCGTAGCACGGCTCGAAGCCATACGGATGACCTTAGCATATGCCTCATTTAAAGATTTTAAATTATTTCAAATGGATGTAAAGAGTGCTTTTCTTAATGGTTATATTGATGAGGAGGTGTATGTTGAACAACCCCCGGGTTTGTTGATCCTACACATCCGGATTTTGTTTTTAAATTAGATAAAGCTCTTTATGGTTTAAAACAAGCCCCTAGGGCTTGGTATGAAAGATTGTCTTCATTTTTGCTTTCAAATGATTTCAAGAAAGGAAAAGTTGATAAAACATTATTTACCAAACATATAGATCAAGATATCCTCATAGTTCAAATTTATGTTGATGACATTATTTTGGATCTACTAATGTTTCACTTTGCAAGAATTTTGAGTCATGCATGAAAAAGGAATTCGAGATGTCTATGATGGGGGAGCTCAACTTCTTCCTTGGACTTCAAATCAAGCAACGTAGTGATGGGACATTCATCAACCAAGCCAAGTACACCAAAGAACTCATCAAGAGGTTCGGGCTTGAAGGATCCAAAGTAGCAAAGACTCCCATGGCAACCACTACGAAACTTGACAAGGACGAACAAGGTAAGGAAGTAGACATCAAATTATTTCGTAGCATGATTGGTAGTTTACTCTATCTTACGGCTAGTAGGCCGGATATAATGTTTTCCGTATGTTTATGTGCACGTTTTCAATCATGTCCTAAGGAATCACACTTAATAGCGGTAAAACGCATAATTAGGTATCTTAAGGGCACAATTGATTTAGGTTTGTGGTATCCGAAAACTAACCAATTTACCATGACTAGTTATTCGGATGCCGACTATGCCGGTTGTAGGGTAGATAGGAAGAGCACAAGTGGCACTTGCCAATTCTTGGGCAATTGTCTTGTGTCTTGGTCTTCCAAGAAGCAAAATAGTGTAGCCCTTTCAACCGCCGAGGCGGAGTATGTAGCAGCCGGAGCTTGTTGTGCACAAGTACTCTGGATGAAACATACTCTTCTCGATTTTGACTTACATTTTGATCATGTTAAGATTTATTGTGATAATACTAGTGCTATTCACATGACCAAAAATGCTAATCAACATAGTAAAACCAAACATATAGACATTAGATATCATTTTCTTAGAGATCACTTTGAAAAAGGTGATATTGATATCGATTTTGTTTCCACAGATTTTCAACTTGCAGATATTTTCACAAAACCTTTAGATTATGCAAGATTTTCATTTATTTGTGGTGAATTGAATGTATGTAAGATTGATACTTAAAATATCTTAGTTTATTTTGTTTTGGTTTCTAATATGTTTGTTCTGTTTTGTCTTAAAATTTTTTTTAACCCTTTTTGATGTATGACAAAAAGGGGGAGATAAATATATGGAGAAAATATATGGAGAAAATATATGTTGTTTGTTTTAAATTTTGTTATTCCTTATGATAGTTTATTTTTGGTGATGATATTTTTTTTTTTTTTTCAATGCTTTATGTATGCTTACATAGTTGTTCATATTCATGTTAAATACATAGCATTGTTTAAGGGGGAGCTTTCCAAGCTTTTTCCTCCTTTATTTGTTTAATAACTCATATGTTTTGTCATCATCAAAAAGGGGGAGATTGTTGGCCCAAGGTTACAATCAACCCATGTTTAGTGTATTTTGATGATTACAAAACATATTAGTTATTTGTACTAATATAAATTGTTGTTTAAGTGTGTTTCAGGTTTATAGATTAAAGAGATGAATTCTTCCCTAAAGGAAGGTACATTGGACTCAAGACAAGTCAAATTGGGCTCAAAGTGCAATATTGAAGATCAAGTGAAGATTGCCCATGTTGAAGTCTTGAAGACCTAGAAGTTTGTAAGTGTAGTTTTGTTAAAGATAGAATATGTGAAATTTGGCTCTAGGATTTGCACACACATTTGTTTTGTATGTTTCCTTTGTTTTTTGAAAATGTTTATTTCTAAGTTTATGCCTTAGTTTATACATACATGTACTCAAAGCTTTATATCTTCAAAAACTTGTTTAAAACATGATATAAACTATTTTCTGCATAACACTTAGCTTCAGATTTTTTAAAAGAATTTTTACAAAATTTTCTATCTCAAAAATCTGCCCAAAAAATAACTATTTCAGGCAGACCGGTCGACCGGCAGTCGACCGGCTGCTGTGTCCAGACATGCACAGGCTGTGCATGTCTGTCGGTCGACCGACCTACATACCGGTCGACCGGAAAAGAGATGTTTTGCTCTCTGTATCTTTTCGGTCGACTGGGTCGGTCGACCGATAGAAGGAAACTGTGTTTCCTTTGTTGGATCGGTCGACTGGCAGTCGACCGAAGCTCCAACGGCTCTTTTGCCAGCAGGGACCCGGTCGACCGGCAGTCGACCGGTAGGCCTGCATCAGCCATAACGGCTCTTTCTTCTTTGGAATTTCTGAAAAACTGTTTTTGGTTTTCTCTTTTACAGAGTTTTTAGGAGTTGTTGGGACTCTTTTTCTGATCAAATTAGCTGAAAAAATCAGAGTTTTAACCTATTCTCTCCCTATAAATAGTGGGGAATAGGCCTTAGTTATTTACCAAGAAAAATACAAGTTTTCATTATTTTTCAAGAGAAAGAGAAAAATAGTTTAAAGCTTTCATTTCCATTCTTTCAAATTGGTTTTTCAGTTGTTGTTTGATCTCTAATATCACTCTACAACTGAAGCTTTTCTCACCACACTTCATAGAGCCAAAAATTTCATATTCTTTCTATAAGTGAAGTTGTAAAAGAGTGAGAGTGTTTGTAAAAGAGTGTTGTGGTCTAATTAAAGATCACTATTTGTAATCCTTGTTCTTGTGGAGACAAGCTCCTCGGTGGAGTTTCTTTGTAAGGTGAAGCTACGGGCTTGAGGTCTTTGGAGGCCTAACTTGTACGGGATCCTAAGGGGATAGTGGAAACCCTTCACGGAGGTGAAGGCGGGGACTAGAGCAACGGGCTCGAACCTCGAAACAAATCATCCTTGTTTGCGATTGCCTTTGCGTTCTTATTGCTTTAAATTTCTCTTGTTTTATATTGCCTTGAATTATTTGCTTGAGTAACTAACCCTATACTTGTGGAATCTTGTGTTGCTATACTTATTGTGTTACATTGTGAGCTTTTCATTTTCATCATCATACTTGGCATTGATCAATCACACCTCAATACAACACGATTGCATTGCGCACCTCTAACCCATTTAAGGGGAATTGAGAGGAAGGAGTTCAGAACCTCGCAAGGGGTATTCGGCTCTTAGTCGTGTTTTTGAGAGATTGTTGCATCATTCATTTCATAAGTTTAAAAAGATCATTAGATTAGCAATTACACCTATTCACCCCCCTCTAGGTGTATTTCACCTCCATGGCATACACATGATCCCCAGGTCACATCCATCACACTTTGTATGCTCATGTGTACACTTGTACACATTGTGGACGTAAGGGCCACCTTGATAAATTTTGCTATGATAGAGTTCATGATGTAAATTTAGCAACTAAGTTTGTTTGGGTTAGTAAAGGAACTAACCCCCATGAACCCAAAAGAATATGGGTACCAAAGACCACCCCTATGCTATTTGATGTAGGTGTGGGCTCTCGCATGACGTGAGAGCGATGGTGCCTTGAGGTGGATACGTTCCGAACCTAAAGATGACATATTGGATGCATCACTTTCAAGGGAAGTTTGGTGGAAGGACCACCGTGTTTTGGAGACATGGAGAGTTGCCTCTTCGGTTTTGGTAACGATCTCTTACTCCTTATTTATGTTTGCAATCATTGTTTATAGAATGTTTTGATGTTTATAGATTATTATGATAAATGCCATGATTATTAGATCATTGACATGCATGTATAGCATTTGAGATCACCCTTGTTTTTTTATGGACCCATATGTTGTGTTCTCACCATTGTTTAGCTATTTTGCATATCATACTTCTAATAACATGTGGATTTATATAATGATCGAATTTATGTTTATCGTGTTGATTTATGTCTCGAATATATGTTTAGATGTTAGTTTTTAATAAAACTAGGATATATACTTGTACATATAGTGGGCCACAAATAAATTTTTATATGTTTGTACTTGAATGCTTATTTGTACCCATTAGATGTACTAGTATAGCCAAGTTTTGATGATTCATGCATTTTAACTTGTATTCCCCATCTTAGACATGTTTTATGATCATGTGTTTTCACTTCATGTATATGTCTATTTTGTCAAAACCTTAAGATATACATGTATACCCCTTGAGTCATTTGCTTTTCATGCAAATCTTTATTATGGACTCAATTGTGTTTAGGGATATGTATGTATACTTCTTGTTTTGTCAAAACATACATATGCCTTGAAGTATAAATTGTTTTAATGAAAATTTAGTTTTGACGATTTTCATGTTTTCATGTTTAAAGGAAATTCAAAATTGAGCTAAATTGACTATTTTCATGATTATGTCTTTCACACAAAACTTGTACACTCACCTTTCTTGTTTACTCTTGCTTTATTTTCATGAGTCATATTCATGCTTCATTGACTTTGAGTGTTGGCTATCATGTGAATTTCATGTTTCATGAAAAACATTTTTGTTTTATTCCTTTCTTGAAGGATTTCGTACTAGTTTACAAATTTTTCTTATAACTAGTTCGTATTCTTCATTTGGTAGAGTTTTCAAACATACTTTTATCTTCAAACCTATTTTTGAAAACCCCTACCCTTCCACGGGCGGTTGGTTGGGCGACTATGCCTTGTATGTTCATATTGAAAATCATTTTAAACATGTGCATGAAATGGGTGGAAGGTAATATGAGTTATACACTTGATCTTATTATTGTTTCAATTGGTATCATTTGATCTTTTCAATTGGTATCAATTATGACACTTCTTTTTGTATACTCATATATATGTTTTATTTGTGCTCAATGATATCACAAATTTTAGTTTTACAAAATCAAGCTTAGCATAACCCAAAACTTGATTTTTTAATGACTATTATGTTTCAATTGATTAGTTTTTCAATTGGTATTTATACAAGCTTATGCATCGTTTTATTTGGTATTTCATAAAGGGAGAGAAAATTTGTATTTCATCTTTCAATTGGTAATTGGTTTACCTTTGATTTCCACTCCCATACTTTATGATGAAAAATAATTGAAAAATGAATATTGATTTTAATTTGGTATCATATGTTCAAAATGAAAAATACTTACAATTGGTATCAAGATGTTTATTTGTTCATTTTCGATTGGTATCAAGAAATTAAAATTTTTTTGATGAGTTTTGCCTATATGCAAGGGGAGCTTAACATCTCTTTCTACATATAGATTCATGTTGAGTGTATCTTATATTGAGGAGCTTGACAACTCTTCTTTATGCGATACACGTGTGTAGGGGGAGCTTCACATCTCCTCTTATGCATTACATATTATGCGTTATGTGAGTTAGGGCTTGTCATCCCTTCTTCATGTAATGCATATATGTTGGAAAGTTAACTTAGCGTCTTCCTCTTCATGAATGTATATCGCATATATTCTTTTATTGATTTGTTTAATGTCACCCCTTTATTGATTTTTGTTTTTGAGAAAAAGGGGGAGAACATTATTTTCTTCGACCCCTTTGTTGATGATTGACCAAAAGGGGGAGAAGTATTTGAGTTTTTATGCATGTATTTGAGTTTTTATATGCATATAGTTGAGTTTTTATTTGCTTGGTATCAAGAGCTTCTTTTTATTTTATTGGTATCAAGAGCTTCTATTGTTTGATTAGTTTTTTAATTGATTGATATCAAGAGCATGTATTTAAGAACATGTTTATTTTAAAAAAAGGAAAAAGAATTTATTTTAAATGTTTGGTATCAAGAGCATGTTGGTATCTAGAGCATGTTCATTTCATTGTTTTATGCATGTTTATGCATATTCATGTTTAGTATTTATTGCATATCTTATTATTTATTGCTATGCATGTGTTAAGGGGGAGCTTCTTTGAAGCTTAACTTTAATCCATGCATATATAACTCCATGAGTTTTGTCATCATCAAAAAGGGGGAGATTGTTGGCCCAGAGGCCTTCCACTCTAGTTTTGATGATGATTAACTCATGTAGTTATGTTTACTAATAATCTTGTGATGTTTAGTTTCAGATCTTTAACCAAGATATTAGTTGGTGATTAGCTTCAACAAAGGAGTTTTGAAGCCTTTTACTTGGTGATTCAAGAGCCCGAGCATCAAGATCATATATAGCACTCGTTGGAGTCAAGCTCGGTGGATCACGGTTTGGATCGAGTCGGCTTGAAGACGGAGTTCGTCAAGAAGACCTCAGTACCTAGTTTATTCTTTGTTTTGGATCCATGTGTAAAGATTAGATAGTGTGATATGCTCAAGTTCACAACACACACACGTGTTTCTAGTTTCATGTTTTTCGGTTTTCGGTTTTTAGTTTAACCGATATTGGTTTTCATGAATAGATAGATTCAAAACAAGTTTACATTGTTTTATGTATATTAGATATGTTCTATATACATGTATGCTTCAACTATTTAGACAAACTTATTTTGATATGCCTATTCATGTGTTTAGGTTTTGTATTATAACAAAACATGTTTTTAGATTTATTGTCAAAAACTATGATATATATCTTTTATGTATATTGGATTTATATCCATATGCAACATGCTTTAAAGTGTTTAAGTATCATGTTTTTGTATTTGAATGAGTTTTGGAAAAATCGGATTTCCATTTGAAAAATCCAAGTTTGGAAAAATACGGTTTTTGTTTTTCGGCAAAATTTCCATAACACAAAAATGGTTCAAAGAGTTTGAAATTTGTGTTGAAATTTTTCATACAAGTTTGTATTTCAATGTTTTATACTGAACTAATTTTTGTGAATTTTTAGAGAATTTATGGGATTTACTAAGATGTTTTAAACCAAGTTTTTCTGTCCCAAAATGCAGCCTGCCAGGCTCTGGCGGTCGACCGGGCCGGTCGACCGGACCCAGAGTCGGTCGACCGGACCGGTCGACCGACGTGCACAAAACGTGCACGCTTGGCCAGCCACTTGGGCCGGTCGACCGACTGCAAGTACCCCACTCTCGGGTAGGGGCGGTCGACCTAAGGCTTAGACGGTCGACCGAGCGGTCGACCGGCCAGAGAGCAAATTGCTCTCTGGAATGGGACGGTCGACCGGGCGGTCGACCGAAGCTCCAACGGTCAAATTTTTGACCGTTGGCGGTCGACCGCCAGCCGCCAGAGCTGACAAATCAGCCCAACGGCTAGTTTTTGATTGGGGCTTTATATACCCCAATTGTATGGGATTTTAACTAAGAATTTGAAGGGAAAAATTTTCATACTTTCAAGTGTTTATTTACAAGTTTCAAAAGTGTTTTAGAGCTTCAAAAGATTTGATCTTTGGTTTGTTTTATAGGTTTGAAAAATCATTTTGAAAAGGAAATTCTTTGGGAATTGATTTGATCTTCATTATCTATTCTAGAGTTTTCCCTAGAGTTTTTCTTTGAGTTTTTGATTTCCAAACTCCTTGATTTTCCACACTTGAGCTTATCTACTATCCTATCTATTAGGATCATTATTTGTGGGAAAAATTAGTTTGTGGTCTTTGTAATCACTTTGTTGTACCCTCCTTTATTTGTTGTATCCCTCTTTGGTAGAGGTTGATTTGGAGTGGTGGTTAGCTCCCTCTTTGGTAGAGGTTGAGGTTGTGGTTTGCTCCCTCTTGTGTGAGGTGGAGTTTGGACTTGTATCCCTCTTTGTAAAGAGGTGGATTGTGGTTTGTTTGGCTAAGGGCCTACCCCTCTTGTGTGAGGTTGTGTTTGTGTTGCCTCGGTGAAGGTTGTATTGGTTGAGAGAGGAGTTCGGTACTCCCGGTTGTATTTACCCTAAAATCCTCGGTGGAGGTTCCCTGTGTGGGAGTCCTAGGTGGACAAGTTAGTGGATTCAAAATCCTTCTCGGTGAAGGCGGGGACGTAGAGCTCGGTGCTCGAACCTCGAAACAAATCTTGTTGTTTGCGTTTGATCCATTGACTCTAAACTCTCTCTCTTTATTTGTGTCTTGCATCTTTCATATTGTCATATCATTATTATATGCTTGGCTTGTTTGTGTGTGCCTCACTTGTGCTTAACCACGAGAGCTTCATATAGCGCCTCAACTCTTATTCAGAGGAATCAAGAGGAGTTAGTTCAGAGCCCTTCACCGGGAATTCAGCTACACTCGTTGGTTGCATTAAGTGTAATTGCAATTAGTTTTTAAATTCCGCATTTAGTTCATTAGATTAGCGGTACACCTATTCACCCCCCTCTAGGTGTACTTTCATTTTCATTTTGGCAAAATACCGTTTTGGTTTTTGAGATTCAAAAGATAACATGTGTTTTAACCAAAACTATTTTAGAGCTTATTGTCAAAAACATAGATATTTCATCATGTATGTGTAGTGGATCATATCCATACACTCTATGTTTTAAAAGTGTTTAAAATATCTTATTTTTGTATTTGGAGAAGTTTTGGAAAAATCTATTTTGGAAAAATACAGATTTTGTTTTATGCCAAAATTTTTAAGTTAAAAAAATAGTTCAAAATGTTTGTAACATGTCTTGGTTTTACTCAAACATGTTTGTATGTCAAAGTATTATACTGAACTTATTTTTGTAGATTTTTAGTGGTTTTATGGGATTTTTTATAAGTCAAAAAGCCAAGTTTTTAATCCCTAGAAAGAGAGTGTTCTGGCTTCTGCCGGTCGACCGGGCCGGTCGACCGAGTCAAGAGTCGGTCGACCGAGTCAGTCAACCGACGTGCACAAACGTGCACGCCTTGTCTGGCTAGAGGGCCGATCGACCGAGTCGGTCGACCGTCCAGAGAGCTCTACTCTCTAGAAAGCCCCGGTCGACCGGGTCGGTCGACCGACAGAGAGTTCTGCTCTCTGTTCCAGGCCACGATCGACCAAGCCGGTCGACTGCTGGCTCAACGATTAGAAATCTGACCGTTGGCCGGTCGACTGGGCGGTCAACCGACAGCCGTCCAGGATGCAGTTTTGCCCCAACGGCTAGTTTTTGGTTAGCCTACAAAAGGAGACTTTCTTGGACTGTTTTAGATAAGATTTTTGGAGAGTTTTAAACCTAATTTTTCCCATCTATTTTAGAAGTTTTCTCTACTAGTTTGAGAGCAAATATTTTCAATTCAAAAGGAAGTTTATCAAGAGTGTTTTAAAAGTGATTTCTTGAGTTTTTCTCCACCAAATCAATCCTAGTTTTCTCACACACATACTTGAGCTATCCATTGCTATATCATCCTATAGGGATCTTTGTTGTGAGAGAATTTGAGGTGATCAAAGTGTTTAGATCACCAAAGACTTCATCTTTTATTTGAGGAGGTTTTTCGGACTTGTGTATTCGTGGTGTTTCGAGTTCTACTGAGAGCTCTTTGTAGAGATGCGGCCTCGTAAAGCTTGCGTGCTTGCGGTGTGTAGTTTTTGCGGGAATGAGTGAAGGGACTATAGAGTCCAAGAGTTCTAGTGGGAACTCCTTGTAGGTGTTGTGGCACAGAGTGATCCCGTGGGATCATTTTTAGTGGAAATCCTTCATAGTGTTGAAGGCGGGGACGTAGAGTAAAGGCCCATCACTCTAATTTTGATGATAATTAACTCATTTAGTTATAGTTCTAATGATCTTGTGTTTAATTAGTCTCAGATTTATGATCAAGATCTTAGTTGGTGTTTAGCTTCAACAAAGGATTTAAAGTCAAGTTTTGGAGCTAGCACGTGTTGATTCAAGAGCTTGTGCATCAAGACCACATCAAGTACTCAAGAGGAGTCTAACTCATTGGATCGTGTTTGGACCAAGTCAAGAAGGAGGAGAAGACTTCAAGTGAAGACTTCAAAAGGAGACTTGTGTCTAGGTTTGTTTTGTTAAGATTTTGTTTTTAGATAAAATGTAAAGGATATAATAGTTGGTGGATTGCTCAAGTATATATACACACACATTCAAGATTTAGATGTATTTTCATAAAAGAATTTTCATTTTGGAAAAGACTTTTCATTTTGGCAAAATACCGTTTTGGTTTTTGAGATTCAAAAGATAACATGTGTTTTAACCAAAACTATTTTAGAGCTTATTGTCAAAAACATTGATATTTCATCATGTATGTGAAGTGGATTATATCCATACACTCTATACTTTAAAAGTGTTTAAAATATCTTATTTTGTATATGGAGAAGTTTGGAAAAATCTATTTTGAAAAAATACAGATTTTGTTTTATGCAAAAATTTCTAAGTTACAAAAATAGTTCAAAATATTTGTAACGTGTCTTGATTTTACTCAAACATGTTTGTATATCAAAGTATTATACTGAACTTATTTTTGTAGATTTTAGAGGTTTCATGGGATTTTATATAAGTCAAAAAGGCAAGTTTTTAATCCCTAAAAAGAGACTGTTCTGGCTTCTGTCGGTCGACCGAGTCAGGAGTCGGTCGACCGACGTGCACAAACGTGCACGCCTTATCTGGCTGGAGGGCCGGTCGACCGAGTCGGTCGACCATCCAGAGAGCTCTGCTCTCTGGAAAGCCCCGGTCGACCGGGTCGGTCGACCGGCAGAGAGTTCTGCTCTCTGTTCCAGGCCACGGTCGACCGGGCTGATCGACCGCTGGCTCAACGGTCAGAAATCTGATCGTTGGCCGGTCAACTGGATGGTCGACCGATAGCTGTCTAGGCTGCAGTTTTGCCCCAACGGCTAGTTTTTAGTTAGCCTATAAAGGGGACTTTCTTGGATTGTTTTAGATAAGATTTTTGGAGAGTTTTAAACCTAGTTTTTCCCATCTATTTTAGAAGTTTTCTCCACTAGTTTGAGAGCAAATATTTCCAATTCAAAAGGAAATTTATCAAGAGTGTTTTAAAAGTGATTTCTTGAGCCACCAAATCAATCCTAGTTTTCTCACACGCATACATGAGTTATCCACTGCTATATCTTCCTATAGGGATATTTGTTGTGAGAGAATTTGAGGTGATCAAAGTGTTTAGATCACCAAAGACTTCATCTTTGATTTGAGGAGGCAGACTTGTGTGTTCGCGGTGTTTCGAGTTCTAGTGAGAGCTCTTTGTAGAGGTACGGCCTCAGCAAGCTTGCGTGCTTGCGGTGTGTAGTTCTTGCGGGAACGAGTGAAGGGACTAGAGAGTCCAAGAGTTCTAGTGGGAACTCCTTATAGGTGTTGCGGCACCGAGTGATCCGGTGGGTTCGTTTTTAGTGGAAATCCTTCATAGTGTTGAAGGCGGGGACGTAGAGCAAGTGTGCTCGAACCTCGAAACAAATCTTCTGTGTTTGCGATTGCTCTCTCTATCTCTTACTTGTTTATATCTTGCATGCTTATATTGCTTTCATCTTTATATGCTTGATATATATTTGTGCTCATATTGTTATATGCTTGGGGATTGTTTACTAACACTTGTATTTAACCAAGAGAGCCAACGCGGCACTTCAACTCTTATTTAGTGGAATCTTGAGGAGTTAGTCCAGAGCCCTTCACGGGGAATCCGGCTACACTCTTTTGTTATACTTGGTGTGCTGTGCATAATAGTTTTAGTTTGCTTTAATAGTTTTTAATTCCGCATTAATTGTATATTAGATTAGCTAGTCACCTATTCACCCTCCTCTAGGTGATTACAATTGGTATCAGAGCCACGTGCTATTGATTGGGTCTAACAACCTTGAGTTAAAGATCCTCATTTATAGCTAATCACAATATTTGTACACACACATGGATTTCATGTCACCTTCCACCTTTGACATTCTTAACATCTAAACTTGGAAGGTTAAGATGTCTATGTACCTCAAAGGCCTAGGCATTCATGTTTATCTTGCTACTATTAAAGATTCATATGTTAATAATAGCAAGTATATTGAGGCTAACTCAAAAGCTATTCATGCTTTGAAGAGTACCCTAAACAATGATTATTTATGTAGGGTTGCTAACATTGACTCTGCTTTTGTAGTTTGGAACACCATCATCTCCCTTAGAGAACAAGAACAATATTATGCGGGGAGCGATTCGGATGTTAGAAGTGAAGCTTCCAATGTATGCTACATGGTCCAAGGGGATAACCCCCTTGAGGTAAATACCGAATCCGAGGTAGAAGAAGATGTTGATATGTCTTATGATGAGCTTGATTCATTTTGTCAACAACTTCTAAAAAATATGACATGCTTAAAAAGGACAACAAGAAAGTGAAAAATAAATTTAATTGCATGTTAAAAGAAAAAGATTCTTTTCAAACTAAATTTGAAAATGTTTCAAAAGAAAATGAAAGTTTGAAAAATGAAAATATTTCCTTGCTTTCGAATTAAATGATTTGTGTAAAGGAAATATTGCTTTGAAAAATAAAATTGTTTTAGTGGAAAAACAAAAGGAAATTGCTTTGCATGAAAACACTTCTTTAAAAAGAAAAATTGTTGAAAAAGGAAAAGAAAATGTTTCTAAAAGGAATAAGAAAAATGATTCTCATTCTCATCATGCTTTACATGCTATTATTAATAAAAATGAAGTTAAATTTTGAAAAATAAAATAGATTGTTTGAGCTCAACTTTGAGCAAATGTGCATTTAACCATAAAAGATTAGAAACCTTGTTTTCAAAGAAACAAGTTCCCCATGCTCATGCACATCGCCACAACATGCTTATGCACACTTTGCACGCCATGATCATACTCATTCACATGTTCATAGTAGAGTGTACAAGTGTACACATTGCGATCGCAAAGGCCATTTAGTAAAATTTTGTTATGATAGAATAAATTCTTCAAATTTTGCTAACAAAAATGTTTGGGTTCCTTACAATGCTAACCTTCATGACCCAAAAGAAAATGGGTACCAAAATCCCCACCTTTTGTATTTGATGTAGATGCGGGCTCTCACAAAACGTGAAAGAGTTGGTGCCATGATGGTGGATGCACACGAACTTGATGGACATACATTTGATGCACTACTATCAAGGAGGTTTGGTGGGACGACCACCATATTTTGGAGATTTGGAGTATAATTCTTATGTTTTGGTAACTATCTCTAAACTCCTTTTGTTTACATGCTTTAATATATACATATATGATTTTAGCATGTTTTGTTTTTATAATCATGTTTTGTGCTTCATGTGGTAAATACTTATTTAGATGTAGATTTTGTCAAAATTTGTGTATATACATATACAAATAGTGAGCAACATTTGATTCATATACGTTTGCACTTCATTGTTCATTTGTACTCACTATATGCACATGTATAGCCTAGTTTTGATGATTCCCTCATTTATACTTGTTTTGCCTATTTATATGTTTTACTTCATGTATATGCTATTTTTGTTCAAAACTAATGAATATACATGTATGCCCCTTGAGTCATTTGTCTTCATGTAATTATATTATGGACTCTTTTTATGTTTGAGATATGTATGCATATTATTATTTTTGGATAAAAACATACATATACCTAGAAGTTTATTTTTAGATGAAAAATGAATTTTTATGATTTTCATTTTTATATGAAAAATGAAGTTTCATGATTTTTATGATTTGTGATAAAATGATTTTCATATTTGTTTGATAAAATGGTATTTGTTTTGAGCTTCATTGATTATCTTCATGAAAATGTTAATTACATGATTCTTGTACACTCATACTTTATTTGTTTATTCATGACTTTGTTTCATGATTATTTTTTAGCCTTATAGATTTTGAGTGTCATCTTTTGTGTATTTAGTATGTTTCATGATAGACATATGATTTGGTTTCATGTTTTGAAGGATCTTTAACTAGTTTTTCAAAAATTAATTTAACTAGTTATTTATTCTTCAAATGGTAGTGTTTTTGAGAATAAAAATATTTTCAACCTCCTATTTTGAAAATCCTACCAACCACTTTATGGGCGGATGGATGGGCGAGCATGCCTTGTATGCCTTATTGAAAATCTTTTATCTTGTGCATGAAAAAGGGTGAAAATTATGAGTTATATACTTGATTTACATCATATTTTCAATTGGTATCTCAATTGATTTTTTTATGTATATACTCATATTTTTTTCTATATATGTATGCTTCATTTCAAATAATATCAATTTCCATTTGATATTTTCTTTTCATACATATATATGATTTGTTTGTGCTTGAGTTACAAGATAATTACATGTTTAAAGCACAAAGTTTATTTATGCTAAGTTTAAATTAAATCTTGATTTCAATTGACTTCTCAATTGGTACTTTTATAAGCTTATGCATTATTTTCAATTGGTATTTTTTATTTATATCATAATGTGCAATAAACTTCAATTGGTATCTATTTATTTCAATTGGTATCCATATATTTCAATTGGTATCAATATGTTTTACCTACTTGGCATCAAAATTTATCATGTATTTCTATTGGTATCAAAATTTGATGTAAATTTAAATTGGTATCAAAATATTTTCTTTCATTGGTATCAAAATACAAAATGTTTCAATTTCAATTTGGTATCACATATTTCCTATTTCATATGGTATAAAATTCTTGTGATATATAAAATTGACTTGTTGATTTAAGAAAATTTTCAAAATATGTATTGTTTAGTTACAATTGGATTCTTAAAAAAAAGGTTTTGACGTGTTTTAGTTACAATTGGTATCTCAAAATTTTTTTTGTTTATTTACAAAGATATCTCAAAATGTGTTTTATTACCTTGAGTAAACTTCAAAATTTGTTTTAAGTAATTATCAAAAAATTTTGATTTAAAAATGTTTTGATATGTATTGTCTATATGCAAGGGAGCTTAACATCTCTTCTACATATAGATTCATATTGAGTGTATTTTATATTGAGGAGGTTGACAACTCTTCTTTATGCGATACACGTGTGTAGGGGAGCTCCTCTTATGCATTGCATAATATGCGTTATGTGAGTTAGGGTTTGTCATCCCTTCTTCATGTAATGCATGTATGTAGGGAAGTTAACTTAGCGTCTTCCTCTTCATGAATGTATATCGCATATATCTCTTTATTGATTGATTTGATTTCACCCCTTTGTTGATTTTTGTTTCGGAGGGGGAGAACATTGTTTGTGTTTATTTTAACCCCTTTGTTGATGATTGACAAAAAGGGGGAGAAGTATTTTAGTATATATGCATGTTTTTCTGCATGTTTTTCCTTACTTTATACATAAAGGGGGAAAAGGGGAAGAATTTTTGTCTATGCATATTATTTTATTTTGAAAAAAAGGGAGAAGGATTTTGAGTTTACATATGCATTTTTGTGTTTTTGCATATATTGAGTTTATGCATCTTGTTTGTTGTTTTACAAAATGGAAAAATGATTTTGAGAGTTTAAACAACAAGGGGGAGAAGATTTTTGAAAAATATGTTTGATATGTTTGATTTATACATGTTTCTCTCTCCTAGTTGATGCATACATTTGTTTAGTTTCATGCGCTTCATTGAATATATAATTGTTTATTGTTATGCATGAGTTAAGGGGGAGCTTCTTTGAAGCTTTACTTTAATCCATGCATATATAACTCCATGAGTTTTGTCATCATCAAAAAGGGGGAGATTGTTGGCCCAAAGGCCCATCACTCTAGTTTTGATGATGATTAACTCATGTAGTTATAGTACTAATGATCTTGTGTTTAATTGTCTCAGATTTATGATCATGATCTTAGTTGGTGTTTAGCTTCAATAAAGGATTTAAAGTCAAGTTTTGCAGGTAGCACGTGTTGATTCAAGAGCTTGTGCATCAAGACCACATCAAGTACTCATAAGGAGTCTAGCTCATTGGATCGTGTTTGGACCAAGTCAAGAAGAAGGAAAAGACTTCAAGTGAAGACTTCAAGAGGAGACATGTGTCTAGGTTTGTTTTGTTAAGATTTTATTTTAGATAAAATGTAAAGGATAGAATAGTTGGTGGATTGCTCAAGTACATATACACACATACTCAAGATTTAGATATTTTTTCATAAAAGAATTTTCATTTTGGAAAAGACTTTTCATTTTGGCAAAATACCGTTTTGGTTTTTGAGATTCAAAAGATAACATGTGTTTTAACCAAAATTATTTTAGAGCTTATTGTCAAAAACATAGATATTTCATCATGTATGTATAGTAGATCATATCCATACATTCTATGCTTTAAAAGTGTTTAAAATATCTTGTTTTTGTATTTGGAGAAGTTTTGGAAAAATCTTAATACAGATTATGTTTTATGTCAAAATTTCTAAGTTACAAAAATAGTTCAAAATGTTTGTAACAAGTCTTGATTTTACTCAAACATGTTTGTATATCAAAGTATTATACTGAACTTATTTTTGTAGATTTTTAGAGGTTTTATGGGGTTTTATATAAGTCAAAAAGCTAAGTTTTTAATCCCTAAAAAGAGACTGTTCTGGCTTCTGCCGGTCGACCGGGCCGGTTGACCGAGTCAGGAGTCGGTCGACCGAGTCGGTCGACCGATGTGCACAAACGTGCACGCCTTGTCTGGCTGGAGGGCCGGTCGACCGAGTCGGTCCCGGTCGACCGGTTCGGTCGACCGGCAGAGAGTTCTGCTCTCTGTTCCAGGCCACGGTCGACCGGGCCGGTCGACCGCTGGCTCAACGGTCAGAAATCTGACCGCTGGCCGGTCGATCGGGCGGTTGACCGACAGCCGTCCAAGCTGCAGTTTTGCCCCAACGGCTAGTTTTTGGTTAGCCTATAAAAGGGGACTTTCTTGGACTGTTTTAGATAAGATTTTTGGAGAGTTTTAAACCTAGTTTTTCCCATCTATTTCAGAAGTTTTCTCCACTAGTTTGAGAGAAAATATTTCCATTCAAAAGGAAGTTTATCAAGAGTGTTTTAAAAGTGTTTTCTTGAGTTTTCCTCCACCAAATCAATCCTAGTTTTCTCACACACCTACTTGAGCTATCTATTGCTATATCATCCTATAGGGATCTTTGTTGTGAGAGAATTTGAGGTGATCAAAGTGTTTAGATCACCAAAGACTTCATCTTTGATTTGAGGAGGCGGACTTGTGTGTTCACGGTATTTTGAGTTCTAGTGAGAGCTCTTTGTAGAGGTGCGGCCTCGGCAAGCTTGCGTGCTTGCGGTGTGTAGTTCTTGCGGGAACGAGTGAAGGGACTAGAGAGTCCAAGAGTTCTAGTGGGAACTCCTTGTAGGTGTTGCGGCACCGAGTGATCCAGTGGGATCATTTTTAGTGGAAATCCTTCATAGTGTTGAAGGCGGGGACGTAGAGCAAGTGTGCTCGAACCTCGAAATAAATCTCCCGTGTTTGCGATTGCTCTCTCTTACAAGCTAAAATGATACAGACTGAAATTAAAATCCATCATCATGAGCTATCAGTGGCACTCACAAAGGCAAGGCTCTTTCGATGCTATAAGATTCACTTGGATAGCGATTGGTACCAAAGGAAGAGAAGTAAAGAAGAAGAAGAAAACAAAAACAAAGATGAACATATAAAAGAAAAGATACCTCTTTATTGCTTGCAAAAGCGATGGAAGAAGGGAGGAGGTTACATCGGTGTCACTCTCAACATAAATATCTCTCTCTCTCTCTTACTTACATGAATCTGAGTCTAACCTATGCCTATAAAGAAATAAAAATTACATAAAAATAAAAATACAAACCTACACTAAAATGAATGAAAACTGGCCTAGAATCTATCTCTGCATGGTCGTCCTTCTGCCTCTGATGTGTGGGGTATTTATAGGATAGAAATGGATAAGAAAATGAGTCTAAAGATAAGGGGAGCTGACTATTTCTGAATTTGAATCCACCCCTTATCTCCAAACTTGATTTGATGTGGATATTCAGTTCTGATCTTCAACTTATTGGCATATTAATTGTTGAATATAACTTATCAATGACAAAATTATAAATAGTGATCAACTTAAGAGTTGTAGCCCTTTAAGTTTTATTTCTGGATCATCTTGAATCATCAGATTTGAGCTTCAGTAGAGAAAGATATGATTCAAATACTAAAATATATCCAGTCAGAATCTGGGTCAAAATTGCTTCATCTCATCTGTTGATCTTCTCTCTATCTATTTATCCATTTAGATTTGGACTCTGTATTTGACATTGTCCTCGGTTGATCTTTTGCTTTAACTACTTGATTCATCAAAAACTAAATTTAACTAATTGGATTTGGGATCATCCTCCTCTAACCAAATAGATCTAGTTAAATCTGAATTTAACTGATATTTATTTGATTTTATCCTCTTTCTCCCCATGATTATCTTCTACAAAATAGACATTTAAGAAAAGAAATTTAGCAGATTTATTACATAATAAATGTAAAAAATGTAATAAAGAATAATGCAATAAATGTGTACAATCAGTGCCCTAGCATCCTATAATACAAGAGTAGTTGGGATTGTCGGTTTTGCCGACCTCCTCAGGACGTCTAGCTTTAGGAAGCTTTAATCTGTTGCTCTTGTTGTGTAACTTGAACAACGAATCGACGTGCTCGTCTTTGAAAGAGTACTGCCTGTTAGCGCGCGGCTGACTTGAAGAACCACCCCCTCTGGTCAGTTGAGGTTTAACAAGAGACTTCGTCTCTTTTGCCAATGTATCCATTCTTTTTGATTGAAAAGATACTTCTGGCGTGCGCCTCATCGTCTTTTCGGGTCTAGTTCTATTCTCTTCTACCCTAACCCTGGCGACAATCTCTTCTGCCTGTTTACCTTGCTGGACCCATTGCTTTCAGGTGCAGTTTTCAGCAACTACTATCTGGGTTTGAGTGAAGTTTGTAAATTGTGATGGAATGTTTGCACTAGGGTGGCCTGGGTCATACCGCTAGGACATCGAAGCGCCATATTCTGAAATTTCTCCACAAATGCTTTGACTGACTCTCCCTTTCATTGATTTGTTGCCAGGAGAGTTGGCATGGTAACCTCTGAGTCATCTTCGAAGAAATGTGTAAGGAAAAGCTTCTCCAAATCACCCCAGTTTTTGATGGAGTCTTCGGAGAGTTTCATGAACCATTCAAAGGCGAGTCCCTTCAGAGTGCCGATGAACAAACGTGCCAAGATGGCATCATTTGCTACTACGTTCCCTGTCTGAGACTTAAAGTAGTAGATATGTTGGCTCGGTGACCCTTTGCCGTCAAAGGCCTGTAGGGTCAGGGCTTTGAATTTTGGTGGATATGGGACAAGATCCTATTCTGTCGGGTATGGCTGGACCACTCCTGCTTCTTGAAGGCCTTTCTGATTGGTGAGGGCTTCTAGACGCTACTCTAATTTATTCATTCTTTTAGAATGGTACCCCCATTATCTGGATTGCCTCCCTCTTCAGATGAAGAATTAGAGGACTCGGAGTTGGACTGTTTCTCCTCCTCTATGTGCACAGAAGATGGGCTTTCCTCTTCCTTCCGCTTATCTTTAGACTTTTTAGAAGAAGTTTTGGCCTTCAACTTCTTCTTATCCTCAAGCAATTGTGCAAGCATCTATTTGAGGGTATCCATAGATTCTTATTGAGCGCGAATCATATCGAATTGTTCCCTCTGAACCTGGGCTTGCTGTTCTAAGCGCCTGGTCGTCTCCTCAGACGTCTTTGCCATATACACGAAGGCTTCCTTCTGTACAGAAGAGTTCGAGGCCTGTGATTTCGCGATGGCAGAGTGTGATTCAGTTGCTTCAATACCCCTGGCTAAGGCACTGTAGTCAACTGGGGCTACCGCACTAGTCCGAGTGCGAGTATGCCAATACGCTCCTTCTGGTTCTGTATCAGACTCGTCAGAGCTGACTGCCGGTTATTTTCTCCTACTTCTGCTAGGCGCAGTTCTTGGACCTCCTATGTTTGTAGTGACTTTAGGGTACTCCATGTCAGAGAAGGTTCCCCTTCTGTGGGAACGATGCCTTTTGGCTGATCAGGAGGTTGAGGTTAATTGTCTGAATACTGACTGCTTGATCACATGTGAGCTGTAGCGAATTCAGAGAGCATTATCGTGATGAGCAATTCACAGTAACAGGATGGAGCGATCTGATTAGCACTCCTTTTCTTTGTCAAATAATCCCTTAGATCTTTCAGAGGGGGATCAAAAAGATTAGCCTCGGGTTTTCGAGGGTTTTTCAGCTTTTGAGAGCCATCCTTGCGTTGCAACTCTAAAATGCGGAGTTCACGTTCTGCAGAACGGACGCGGCTCTCACATTTTGACATTGAAACACGGGTCTCGTGCCTCTGCTGAGAAGAGATGCGGACCTCCATTGCTGTTTGTCGCAGCTGCCTAGCGACACTTGAGAAACGTAGACCTTCTAAATCTCGCGTTCTATTGTAGAGACGCGGGTCTCTTGTCTCTGAGAAGAGGCACGGACATCGCGCTGCTGAACGTCGCGTTTGAGAGGTGAAGTCTCAAAAACGCAAGTCTTTTTGGTTCGCATTTTGGTCTCCATATGCGGACCTTGTGCGTCTGATGTAACTTAGAAGAGACGCGGTCTTGAGTCTCACGTTCTGTATCTGCTAGATAAATAGTTGTTCCAGCTTCTTCCGTCAGTAGTTGACGCGTGCGTCGCCTCTGTCGACATTCGGTGTTCCAGTTACGTCGTATGGGTTGTTGGGAACCCCTGGTAACCTAGAGCTGAGGAAGAGGACGGGCGTGAGCGGGCTTACCATAAACAACATTGACCTCGCGGGTCTCGTGGGAGACGTTGACGCAGGCCTTACGTGTGATATGACCAGCCAGGATACTCTCTGCACGGACCACATTCGGGGAAGCCTCTGAAGAGGACCCGAGAGCGAATCTCTGAGGAGACTTTGCGGTACTGCCGCACCCTAGGGCTCTTGGAGCTAGAAGAGAGGAACTTTTCATACTTTGCCTAGTCGAATTCTATGACAAGTGAGTCGATCATTCTTCCCATGCAGGTGACGTCACCTTGCGCCATGACTTGCTCATCAGTAGAGAAAGTAGTCCCCAGCGGAGTCGCCATCTCTTATTTTGTTCGGTAAAAATTTAGAGGATCGTAATAAAGTTTCCTTGAATCAAATGAATGATTACAACAATCTCAAACAATTCCGGTTACAAGAGAGAGAAGATGTTCAAGCTCTCTTCTCTTTGTTTAATGTTGGATTCTTGATGTAGCGGTGGAAAGTGAATCTTATTTTCTGTTGACCGGGTGAACGTCACAATCTTCTGGGAATCTTCTCTTCAGACTATGGACGAAGTAGCACATCTCTTGTCCAATAAAATCTCAAAGAGACGTGAGGCAAGAACAAACTTGTACTCAGTAAGTTGTTAGAAGAGTTGAACTCTTAAGTATTTCTCAGCTAGAAGCCCTGATCAAGATTCTCCAAATCGACCCCTCTTCAATAGCAAACTGAGCAATTTTAGGGGTTTCAGGAGTAAAACTGTCCCCTAAAAATCCTCCATAATGGGGATTAACTCCTTCATTATGTGGGCAGTAATTGACCTAGTAATGAGGGCAGTTATAACCGAGACATAGAGCTTCTCTGTAGTCGGAGTGCGGGTTTCAAGCCTCGCGCTTTGGATGCCGACTCCGAACCTTGCTAGACGCGGGCTTCAAATTCTGCCCGACGCGGGCTTCATACTCTGCGCCTTAAGGTTGCAGCAATGTTGAGACATAGGCTTCGAACCTTGCCAGACGCTGGTCTCATGCTCTGTGTCTTGAGGTTGCAGTGATGTAGAGATGCGGGCTTCGAACCTCGCGTCTTGGTGCTGCAGTGATGCAAGGACGTGGACAAAGAGTCGCGTCTTGATTATTACAGTGCAGCTGGGACACGGGCTTCGGCCTTTGCGTCTTGGTTCTGCAGTGATATTGAGGTGCGGGCTTCATGCTCTGCGTCTTGGCATTACACGAGTGGCTATAATTAGCCTCTCGTCTAAAATATAGACTCCGTTCTCTGATGACTTATCTTTAGTGATTTTTAAACAGTCTACAATATCAAAATGTGACATATAATTTAGATGCACCAATAAAAGCATATGAATAAGATATGTCAATCAAGCTCTATGCAACCCATCTATGCATATCGAGAATACAAAATTATAATGGTGTATGCGCAAATGATTTTCTCCAACCGACCAATAACCTATAACCTCCAAAACAAGTGGTAGATGGTTGGTTTACAAAGGATACATAAAAAATACAAACATACCACACATAAAAGATATGTATCAAATATATCAAGAGAAAGAAAGAGATACATAACTTCTCAAAGAAAATATCATAAAATAAATTTGTCCATTCAGAGGTTCATGCCAACCTCAAAATAGGTTACATACCACAAAATAAGTATTGCAATGTAAAAACACATGTCCACCAAATACTACATGTCCACAAATAAAAAGTACATAAATAAGAACTCAAATAAAACAAAACACCCTAGATACTCCCAAGATAACTCCATAGAATCTCTCTCCCCTTTTTTATTATCTGCAAAAGGGGTCAATCTTCCTAAAAGTCGGGATCTTCAGGAGGAGCAGGTGCCTCGAAAGGAGCTGGAGAAGGTACCCAAGTGTCAAACAGAGGATCCGATGTAGAAAGGGGCTGCGAGTGGCCTCTCGGAAGTGGAACAAGCCAAGCATTCCTACTGTAGGTCTCGTCAACACAAGTCTGGAGATAGCGAATAAAAGCAAAGATGTATTGCAGGTCATTGTCAACTCTGTGCTCCATTCTTTAAAAATTTGCAGTCATCTTCAGGTCATGCTCCCAAAGCTGAGCAGAGAGGACTGATTATGGATCAAAGAGGCTAAAGAGGGTCCAGGGATAACAACAGGAATGGCAGGAGGGGGTGAGGAGTAGGAACACGCTCCCTAGCACGCATCCTCTTTAGGAGAGTGTTGTTGATGTCAACTAACGGCTCGATAGACCGTTCAGTAGAGAGATCAAATTTTAGTAGTTTGAGGAGGCGGATAATAAGCATCCCAAATGGCAAGTGTCGGTTTGGGATCAGGAGATGCTCAGAAGTCATATAATCGATGATAAGCTTGGGAATATTAAATCTAATGCCTTTCAGAAAGTAATAGATCAACAGGGGAGCAGAGCCCTGTGCATGACATATTCTTCTAATTTTGGCAGGAGATTATAGAATACGATTTTGGCTAGGACTTGGGTGGGGAGTGTATAATACTTCACCTTCTCATTCCTAACTAAAGTAGGGTCATCATCATCGTGAAGCAGAAGGGATGCAGTGAGGGCAGATTCACCGTCAGGATATTCAAACTAATGGAGATCAATATTTTAAATATCTACACCCTCACAGGATAGGTGTAGCAGATGGGCAAATCGATCTAGAGAAATATTAATGTCTTTGCCTAGAACCCTAGATCTGACGTGATTATTTTGGAAAGTCAGATTCGAGTAAAAATAGGGCACAAGCTCAGGATAAACTGGTTCCTTAATGGTAACAAGATGTTCAAGGGAGCTTATGCTCAAAATGCTAGCTAGATTCAGGTGCTCAAAATTAGCGAGCACAATAGTTCTATCAGAGATAACATGCTTATTATGAATCACTGAAATCTATTAGAAGCATTTTGAGAAACAAAAGGGTTAGAGGATGGTTCAAGTTGTTTACCCTTCTCAGATCTAGCCCTTTTTGACATGGTGAAGATGATAAACAAGGATTTGGCACGGAATATAGAGAGATTTCTAGAAAACTATGAAATCAAGAAGATTTTAAGAGATAAGAGATTATACCTTGAAAAACTTGAAATCAGGCAGATTTGGAGTGTTAAAGAGAGATCAACCAATTTTAGGGTTTAATTAGGGATTAGAGGTGATTTAGGAGGATTAGAGTGAAGGGGGTGAAGAAAAATAGGAAGGAAGAAGAGAGTGAGACAGTAGAGGAAGAGATATAAGAGAAAAATTGGGCTTTTAGGGTTTATAAAATGGTATAATACAGCCAGATCCGACTCACGGTCGGCCGCCTGGTCTACCGGGGTTTAACCGAGAGCAACTCGGTTACAGTCGGAGTCGACCGGTTTTAGGCCAAATTTTTTTTTTGTATAACAAGCTACTTTGGTTGACCTCCCGGTCGACCAGAACTATTCCAAGTTAACTCGGTCAACCGGTCGGTCAACCGGGACAGCCTTAAAAACAATTTTAAAAAGTAGGATTTTAACGCTTTTGAAAATTATATTTACTTGCATATTTTTACACATAAAACTGGGAACTAACACAAAAATCTTATAGGCATGAAAAACACATGAAAATGATATAAAAAATAATTTATTTTTATTTATTATTATTATATTAACAATATATTTTTCAATAATTAACTCATATATAAAGCCATTAAAAACAAGACATTGAAGCCACTAACTCATATATAAAGACACTAAAAACAAGATATTAAAGTCGAATACCCTTTAACGGGTTCTGAACTTCTCCTCGTTATTCCTCTAGATAAGATTTAAGGCACATAATTACTATTTTGATTTATTGCTTAAATATGATTTAAATACAATACCCAATCACATGATAGATATATAGACAAAGAAATAAATTAATACACATATATGCAAAGATATCTATCAACTAAGTGAGCAGGGAAAAATACTCTACACATGGCCAAGCAAATCATGGACTAGTAAAGAAAAAAACAATGTTAACAAACTAGCCCAAATATAGGCAAACCATAAAAACAAAAATAAACATGTATGCACAACTAAAGCATATTACCAAAAAAGAAAAACATGTAATTTCTACGCATGTATAGATCTAGCTAAAAATTAAATTTTCAAGTGGAAAATTTACCAAACCATGGGCAATCTCTAAAATAGGTACCTCGATAGCGATGTAATGTGACAGTTGATCCTTTGAGCTTCGATGCATCACCACCAAGGCACCATCTCCCCCTATGTCTTGGAGGAGGATGACACACCTACATCTATTAAGTTTGGTGTGTTTTTTGCTACCCAAATCTTTTGGGTCCTATAGGATTAGTACTTTCTCGAACCCAAATATTTTTATTTAACATATTTAACTTAGCATAATAAAATTTTGCTAAATGGCCTTTGCAGCCGCAATGTGCACATGTGTACACTTTGTCATACATGAAAGCATGCTTATGTTGATGTGTATGTGCATGTTGTGCATGTTTTTCATGGTGTGTGTGAGATGAATGAGGTGTATGTTTCCTTTGGAAACATAGATGCAAATTTGTTCATGTCAAATGCACACTTTTTCAAGGTGATATCCAAAACATCAATACGCTTTTGGATATCCGAAAGCTCAATTTTGTTTAAAGTAATATTAGAGCTTTTACCCTTACTACAAGTTTGTATTTATCAAAATCCTTTTCATTTTCTCAAAAGAAATGGATAAGTCATTTTTTCTTTAACAACAATTTCTAGCTTATTCTTTAGAAAATCATTTTCCTTTTTCAATTTTTTATTTT